>SNQJ01S0031547.1:181735-199409 GCA_010110895.2 Picea sitchensis | reverse complement strand
TGTTATTTGTTGCATACACACATATAAACACATCTAAAAGGTAGATCAACAAAGTGTTTGACGAAATACCACAACCAGAAAAAGGTTTTAAAAAGACACCAAAACAGTGATGATCCTTGCATAATGGCTTGGGATCATTACACCCGTGACAATTGTGAAATTTTTTAGCTTTTGGTGGTTTTCCTTACCCATATCTATGATAAGTGTTTGGGGTGATTTGTTAGGTCTGGTTATAGTCTTCTTGACAAATTTGAGTCTGTTTTTCGCCAGATTTCTTTGTTTTAGCTTGTTTTCTTTTGAAATATTTGATATCTTGCTTTGAGTGTATTTCAGTTACAAAGAATTGGTTTTTCTTTAGAATTGTTTGGTGAAAGAACTTCTTTTTATTTTATTGAATAGTTCATGTTAAAGAGAAAATTTATTTGGGTTTCTTTGTTTTATAGAGATTTTCTATTGCTTTTAGATATCTTTGAAACACAAAATTTAATTTCTTGCTTTATATTAGATTGGGGGAATCCTTGCATTTGAAGTAGTGAAATTGCATGGTTTTTGGCATTTTTGGTCTTGACATAGGGGGGCCAAGAATCGTGTATTGGTGTACAGTCTCTTTGGATCATTTCTTGTAGATATTGATATTGATGAGTATAATCAAATTTTGGGACATTGTGCATCTGGTAATGATAAACATTTTCTCATTTTCGTAATATAGCTTTCATCGAAGTGAAATATTTGCATTCTCATTTCTTTGCATTGTTTAGAGTCGGTCAAAACATCATTTAGTCTATGCCATTTTTCTCTTGAGTAAAAAATAGCCTTAAAATAAAGCGCTTATAAAAATTAATTAAACATTTTTATATTTTCTGGTAGCAAACCTACATTTTATTAGTTGTAGAGCTTTGGAATAGCTGTGAAAGATAACTTTCCAAAGCTAAAAAAAAACATAGAATATTGAGTTAGGGAGAGTTCAAATCCACTTGCTACATTTTGTCTTGGGAAGCCCTTCTAACACAAGGGTATACCCACGTTTATGTGTGGGAGATTGCACCAAGGTGTAATTCCATTAAGCAGGTTATCAACGTAACTTTTCCACATGCTCTATCTCATCCCCTTCTTACAGTGTGCCCGTGATGTTGGATTTCATCACCAACTAGTGCGTCCATTGTGAGAAGGTTTTGGTTGTTTGATTGCTTCCTATATTTTTAGAGTGTGTTGTTTGTTTTCCCTAGCAGACTCTAGATTGGATATTTTTTTTAATGTCATCAGTTCTCTAAATGACCAATGAAGGAACCCCTGCTCCAGGGGAACCTTTTGTTTTTCCTTCTTACGGAAACATTGGTCCTCCTCACATCACTACTTTGAGCCTTCCAGGCCTCACGATTGGATTGTAGGTGTGATTTTTTTCCACTCAGGTAATCTCGAATGTAGTAAGTGCTTCGGTCGTAATCACTTCCCCCCAAGAACATCAACCTCATGTTGATCCTTCACTGGTAAGATCTCCTTCACCTTCTTCACTTGCAAGGTATTCTTCCGTTTCTTCACTTGCAAGGGGGATAAGAAGAATAAGAAAAGGAAGATTAAGAAGAAGAAAAATAAGAAAGGATACACACCTCCAACCACTGCTAGACATGTTGGAAGACAACCAACTATTGATAATCATATTGGGAGTGTTGATGGTGTCAAGACAACCCAAACCTGTAAGCCCAAGTACCCTTGCAGGCTTTGTAAGGGTATCCATCTTCTTAAATATTTCCCTGGTATATCCAAGGTCATAGAAGCATGTTCTAAAGATCCTTTCAAGTTCACGTCGTCAGCCTCTGCACAACATGATGATGACCTCCCGTCAACTAATCATGATACAGTTGGGAAGAATAAAATTAAAGTCAAGTTCCTGTGCATGTTATGCAAAGGGAGTCATCTAACTTGCCTTTTCCCTCGTATGGATGAAGACTAGAAATTCCTGGAAGACATGACTGTTTCACAGCCTCAAATTCCAGTTGCTTACCATAATATTTCTCTCAACCCCTCTGTAGTTGATGGAATAATCAATATGGTCCCTTCGTCGGTCAGTTTGGTTGATCATGTAGTCAATCTGGTCAGATCCTTAGTTGAAGCAGTTGAAAAAGTGGTTGATTTCATCCCATCCTCGATCAATCCCACTCTCCTACCAGAGAGTGAAACCCAAGCGGTCAATCTGTTTCCATTCGTTGACCCCATTCTCCCCTTGGAGAATGCAACCGAAGTGGTCAATATGATCTCGTCATCGATCGATCCTACTCTCTCGCTCGAGAGTAAGCCCAATACTCCCCACCTTTTCTCATTGATAAAAACTCTACCATGATGGGGGGTATTCCTTCTTCTCCCGTGGAACCCCCTCCAAGTAATGAGGCCATCCTTTTTTATTGGGGTGCGCTAACTGGACCTCACCTTCCCTCTCACATTCCTTTCCATATTACAGTACAGGTTTGTGGTTGGGACGTTCCTCAGATGTTGATAGATGAAGGTGCGTCTGTTAGTATTTTGTCCTCTATTGCTTGGAAAGATTTGGGTTGTCCTCATCTTTCCCCAGTTACACTGAATCTGTTATCTTTTAACAGAAGAACCAGTCAACCTTTAGGGACCCTTCCTCAGTTTCTTGTAACTTTGGGAGGGAAAATTGTCTTTATTGATGTCATGGTAGACCAAGACCCCTTGGATTTCACTTTTCTCCTTGGGTGAGTCTATGTATATGCCATGAAAGCTATCGTGCCCACTCTTTTTCATGTGATATCTTTCCCTCACGATGGAAGAGTTGTAACTATTGATCAACTTTCATTCGTTGGTCCTGAATTGACCTAAATGACCTCCTTAAATGGTTCTTATATGCAAATAGTATTGCCTTCACCATAGGTCAATTATGTGGTGTTGTCTCCCATGACTTCAACTTCTAATGACTTAGATCCAGTAGTTGACATGGTGATCTCTTCGATATGGATTTTATAGATTGATATCCTTACCCCTCTCATGACCCTCGACATGTGTTCCTTCCATAGTGTATTTCTTCCATCAAATTAGGATCTCTTGGAAGCCATGACCGAGTTTTGTCCCTTGACATGGTGTCCTTTCGGAGCATTGTCCTCTTCGAAGTCATGATCAAGAAGAGAGTTTTGAACATGGTTTTCTAATTTCAAGCTCATTAAAAAATGAAACCACTTTGAGCATGGTTTTCTGATTTCAAGATCATTAAAAAATGAAACCAACTTTGAGCATGGTTTTCTAATTTCAAGCTTGTTAAAAAATGAAACCAGTTGTGAGGAAAGTTTTGTGTCTCTGTGGAAACCTCGTTAAAAAATGAAATAGAGGTTACGGGGATATTTTTTTTATCTCTATGGCAACCTCGTTAAAAAATGAAACCGAGGTTATGAGCATAGTTCATGTTTCTGTGTCAATCTCGTTAAAAAATGAAACAGAGGTCTTGGGATTGAACTTGGATTCTCGAGCATAGTTCCTTTCCTGTGTCAAGATCGTTAAAAAATGAAATATATTTTTCTCCTTCTCTGTTTGAGTCAAGTCCTTCGTCTAGTATTTGAAGCTTCATTTCATCTACCTGTGTTGTTGGATGAGATGAAGCTTCAGGGGCAATGCTTCCAACATCTGGACTTCATGCTAAAGTTAAGCCGCTAGCTTCTTAAGTTGGGGGCTAAGTACCATGTGAATTCATGAACCATGCGTTGGGAAGTCACAAGCATAGTTTTATTTGGTTCAAGATTGTATAAAAATAAAACCACCTACCCCAAGCATAATTTCCTCTGGCTTGAGCTTGTGTAAAAATGAAACTAGGTCCAAGCATAGTTTTGTTTAGTTTTAAGCTTTTGTAAAAATAAAACCTATCCCACACATGGTTTGGTTTTGTTTTAAGCTTGCATAAAAATGAAAACAATCCTGAGCTTAGTATTTGTTCTTTCTCGTGCTCTTAAATCAATGAGAATGTAACCGAGTAAACTTTTATCACTTTTTCGGACTTGTAAAGGTTATACAAAAAAGGAATCCCCAGTGGAGTTGCCAATTTTGTTATCGGACTTATTGGTGAGTGCGGACACAAATCGATCTCCCTAGCTTCACTACGAAACTAGAACAAAACAAGACAGTACACTACTCTTTCCTTAGATTTCAATTATCAAATGGGAAATGGATCTNTTTTTAAATATCGAAGGTCTGACTTCTCCAATGCAATCCAAACTCCGTCGCGAGGCTTATGGAGAAATATCTACAAAGGAACATAAGCCAACAAAGACAAGAATAACAAAGCCTACTTGCTATGAAACTATGTATGTTATCAAGGAATCATACAATATGGACAAATAAGATTCATATAGGAAAGAAAAGTGCATCTGTATTAAATAATAGAAAGAGAGATTACAACCAAAGCCTTGATGTCGTAAGGTCCCTTCCAACTATCCCTCCTTCCCTACACACTTCTGCTCCATGAATTTTGAGACTATGGATATGAAAATCACTCACAATCTATATTGACAAATCAAAGTTCAAAGCCAATATAACCAAGCTACCAATCTCCAAAAACTCAAACTCAGTCCAATATAAGTGCAGATCAGTAAGTGCGGACACAAACAAATCTCCCTAGCTTCACTACGAAACTAGAACAAAACAAGACAGTACACTACTCTTTCCTTAGATTTCAATTATCAAATGAGAAATGGATGTAGAACATACCTTTTAAATATCGAAGATCCGACTTCTCCAATGCAAAGGAACAAAAGCCAATGAAGACAAGAATAACAGAGCCTATTGGATATGAAACTATGTATGTGATCAAGGAATCATACAATATGGACAAATAATATTCATATAGGAAAGAAAAGTGCATCTGTATTAAATAATAAATAATAGAAAGAGTGATTACAGCCAAAGCCTTGATGTCGTAAGGTCCTTTCCAACTGTCCCTCGTTTACCACACACTTCTGCTCCAAGAATTCTGAGACTATAGATCTGAAAGTCACTCACAATCTATATTAATAAAGAAAAACTCAAAGCCACTCTAACCAAGCTAACAATATCAAGCCAAATTTCCAATCTAAATTTCTCCATGAGAGCACCTCTTATTTTATAAGCTGAAGAGGATAAGGTGAGGAGGTTAGGATGATCCCAATAAATCAGAAAAGTGAGTAAGATCCAAACCAATCGGTGGACACATTACCATAGAAGCTTCTCCTTCTAGAAGCATCGAGAAGATGCTAATTTTTCCCACGTATGAAAATCGTCACACCCCTAGAAATGAGCAGAGTGGGACGACGTCGCAGGCTAGGTTTAGTACAACATGCGACTATCTGGGATCGTCGCACCTCTATAACTAGACAGGGTGTGATGATCCTCCTTATTAGGGTTTTTACAAAGGAAAATATGATTTCATCTCTCAAGAAAAGTTCTTCTCCCTTCTTTCCTCAGGAATTCAGGCCAGTGATCCCTTTGAAGACAACAGATAGGTTTACATCATTAACGGTCATAGGGATGAAGAAAATAATGTGTAACAACAAGCCCAGAGAAGGTGAGCTCAGTATTTTTTTCACGTTTAGAGAGTCTGAAAAAACGTAAAAGAAGACTCTAGGGAGTATCTTTTTCAGAGATAGTATAGTTGGCTCGAAAAAGAGTTAAACTTGCACTGAAAAGATTTCTATTCAAAGCCATTTTAATGAGTGTGACAAAGACAAGATAACTCGACAATCTTTTCAATTTTAAGGATTCTGAAAAGAGCTTAACTACTGACTCACAACCCTTTTCTATATTTAGTCTCCTTAGCCCAAAAAGGTATAAAATTTACTGAGGAGAACTCTCCCAGTGAGACAAATATCCCGAGGCGTACCTTTTTCCGCTATAATATACAAGCTATAAAAAGGGGTAAACTCATGCTAGTAGATGTTCTTCTAGACCAATTTAACGAGTCTGAAGGAACAAGGTCACTTGAAGATATTTTCAATTTTAGGGAGTCTGAAAAGAGCTTAATTATGGACTCCATGGGGGTTCCTTTTTCATAAGTAATCTCCAAGGCCCGAAAAAGGTGATAAACCAAAACCAAGGAGAATGTTCCTTTTTCAAAGATTTAGTCCCTCAGGCCCGAAAAAGGGTTAAACTTAATCCTGAGAATACTCTTCTAGTGAACCGAAGTTCCTAGAGCATACCTTTATTCGTGAAATTGACCATCCAGACCGAAAAAGGGGTAAACTACCGCCAGACAGACGTGCCTTCAAATTTGATTTTGGTGAGCGTGAAGGGAAACGATATCACTCGGAATATTTTCATTTTAGAGAGTCTGAAAAGGGATTAAAGAAGACTCCAGGGGTTACTTTTATTAGTTAATCCAGACAAGATCGAAAAGCATAAATATAGTCACATCGGATGTTGCTTTCGAATTTTAAAGCAAGATTGAAAGACAACAAAGCGTGCTCATTTGGGATTCCCAAGGGTAAGGCCAAGAATGATGGTGCATCATACAAATGAGGCTCAATCTTGTAATCATGACACGACTAACAAGGAATCCCAAGCCTATAGTCATTAATGACAGCAAGGACACCAAAATGAAACAAGGATCTACCTAGGGCATCCATGTACAGGTAGGCTCTACCACCTAATTATGACACTTCTAGAGAAGCAATGAAGGTTCTGTGTCATACCTCAGTGGGGTTGATCCTATGGAAAAGAAGAAAATACAATGAGATGTAGAAAGTGGAGACGAAATCCTAACTTATATGCAAAAAGTCGAAAAAAAGACCTTTACCAAAGGATACCAAAAAGTGACCCATCCCCCAAAAGTTACCAAACCAAAAGTAAAAATGTACTAGAACTTTCAATAAGAAACTCGAAATAGGAATCAAGTGATTTACCAAGCCAGGAAAAATGACAAAGGGGGTCAAAAAGTAGCAAAAAGGGCCAAAAAAATCTATAAATAGAAGCTGATAACTCATTTTCACCATTGCAATTCGAAAATTAACCAAAAGGAGAAAAATCCCCTTTGCTAAAAGAGTTGATTCAGGAGTATTCAGTGGACGAAACGAACTTCTACTTGGACCAAGTAATTACAAAATCATCCCTCTTTCATTTCCATACTTCAATTTTGCATTTATTTTGGTTTTTGACGGGGTGCGCTCTCCGAAAAAGAGCGACCTTGCATGTACACTGGCTGTCCAAGGATAGCCCGTATATCTACTCAAGAAGAAAGAAATCTTCCCTCATACATACGTGACTGTGGCCAATGCAGCCCACGTACACCTTGGAAATCTTGGAAAAAATAAAATGCAAGAGCTAACTCCATCCATTTTTTCCTTGAAACAGGATGTATGTCCACTGGAGGGAGAGGGAACACGAGGATATTGACATTTTGGTTGAAGAAGACCTTGTAGCCATTGTCACACTAAAATAGTGTGGGTTATGGAAGTTCTTCCAGTGTCCGTTTATGAGGGCACAACCTAGGTTACTTAATGTCCTTGTTTATTATTGGCACCCAGATGTAGAGGAATTCATGCTAGAGGGTCAGTCATTGACTCCAACGACTGAGAACATTTACTTCTTGACTGGCCTCGTGAGGAGAGGGGAACTAGTCAATCTGCAGACATTTCCCCCTAGGCTTTTCAACATTGAAGACTATGTCTGGATGTACTATGAGGTCGGCACTGAGAAGGTAGGTTTTTAGGTGTCGATTCACAAGATCACTAGTTTGACTCTCTGAGTTATCTTATTATTGATTGGGTAGATTACTGGATCCACGGCCCTACACCGGGCTTCTTGAAAACACATGCAATGTGCCATTTAGTATTAGGAGGAACACATTTTTGACTGGAACACGACCATGCTTATGTGAATGAAGAGACAACTAACATAGTGTCGGAAACATAGTATCAAAAACTTTGGGTTTGGCACTATATTATGTTCCTTCTTCTTCAAGAGGGTTCCCAATCTCAGTCCCAGAGAGATGGTACGGGGGCATGTGGCCTCCTTCCCAATAGTATGTAGATGGGGAACCTTGCTGCCATGACAGAGGGGAGGGAGGACCATAAAGGCCTTTGACAACAAGTTCTTTGACTAGTTGGCATGACACATTTCGGTGATTGAGGACTACCCCTATGACGGTATAATATTTTCCAAGGATCCAGACATGCCCATGCCTCCCGAAGAGGATCGAGGAGAGCTAGGTAACATATTTTTAATGTTATTTAATTTTTAATTATTTTTATATATATCATTTTTATGTGTGTGTAGAGTATTGACTCTTGTGTATATGCTATGTATAGATGTGGGGTCAGTGCACCCAACCGACTTCATGAGGACTCGGCGACGTCCTCGACTAGAGGCAGGATCATCAACAACCGGTAGACCAACAGCTGCAGGGGGACCTCTAGCCGGAGAGGCTGAGAGAGTTTTGAGATGAGTGGAGCACAAACTCACTGTTCTCACTCGCATAGTACCCATGGCCGAGATTGAGGATCTCCCTCCTTCCATGTAGCCTCATGTAGTGGAGGTGCCATAGACATGGGTCTAGGTTTTCAGGCCTTTGGCCAACGTCATCGTGCATTATGGTAGGACCAATAGGCCCCGTTCTCATATAGGCTAGACTTTTGATGTGCCGAGGACACCTTTTGTACATGTATTTTTTGAGGGCATAAGCCTAGTGATGTATATTGAATATTATTTTTGAGGTGCTCACACCCACCTAGGTACTCATGACACTTTTTGATATATATATACACACACATCTTTCCTATCTTATGGATTACATCTTTTACAAATGTATGTACATGTGTATGTGTGTGCTTTTCTTTTATGTGTGTGCAACATGCCAATCTAAGATTTGATTAGCTAGAGTATATGTCATGTGATTAAATCTTCTAAGAACATGGATATACGTAATCTAATCGAAAGAACATTCTAAGAGACGTAACCTAAGTAAAAGTTAGTGCAGAGTGGGATCATAAATGCAATAAAATCCATTTAGTTGGGACACAACCAATTGAGCATCTAGGTAGACCCAGAGGTGAGAAATTCCATGTGACAGAGCGTCACGAAATAATTCTATCATTACACTGTATTTGACAACATTGTTTGTAGCGCCGCCTAGAAAAATACCTCCGGAAGATAGCAACTGGCCTCCAGGTGTGAAAATCACCCAAGCTGCAGAAGCAATCCTCTGAGTGTGTCGGCTAGTGTTATCCACGAACCCAAAATACACCTCTGATTCATTTGGCAACTACCATAGTGAAAAAAGAAGACATAAATATCTACACGTCCACAAAACAAAAAAGATAAAAAATGTATAAGAATCTATACATATGTACAAGAAGTCACCAAGGTGACCAAACTACGAGCAATACTTCTTGAGGTAGAGCCCATTTCTAGGCTCTGCGAAGGCATTTCCTTCAAAATCAACTAGACGATAAGTGCCCTTCTTCAAAACCTCTTTCACAATAAACGGTTTGAACCACATGGGTTTGAACTTGCCTGCCCCCAGGGGATCTTTGTCTTGATCATAGACCAGGACAAGATCGCCTTCGGAAAAAATATGAGGATGAACAAACCAATCATACTGACACTTGACTCATTTCTTATGAGCCTCATTGGCTGAGGTTGCATCACAGCACTTCTCATCGAGCTTCTCAAGATATACTAGGCGTTCCTCAAGCGGTGAAGTGTCTGCCAATAATTCGACTGCCAACTTTAAAGATGGAATTTGACACTCTATAGGTAAGACAACTTCCAACCCAGATACGAGTTGAAAAGGTGAGAAAATGGTGGTAGTCTTCATAGACGTTCAGTAGGCCCACAATGCTGAGTACAACATCATCAACTGCCAATTTGACTTGGCAGAATTGATTGTCTGCTGAAGAATAGTCTTGAGAGACTTATTCACCGATTCAACCTAACCATTCGCTTGTGGGTAATAAGGTGAATAATTTTCTTTCCTAAACCCAAGATTTGACATTAACTTAGTCATCATTTTGTTTTGGAAGTGACTGCCATGGTTAGTGACAATATCCTACGGGATGTCGAACCTTGCTACTATCTGATTAACAATGAAAAGAGTCATTGTTTCACCATCATTGTTAAACATTGGCATAGCTTCGACCCACTTTGTGAAGTAGTCTACAACTATGATGATGTAATGATTCCCCCTGGCTAAGTTCGGGTGACATGTATCGAAGTCAATCCCCCACTTGGTGAAAGGACCAACATCAATGATAGGAAAAATGGGAGCAGGATGTGCCCGCATCTTCGAACAGAAGATATGACACGGGTGGCACTTCTTGACCACCTCAACGCAATCCTTGATTAATGAGGGTTATAAGTAACCTGTATGTAGAATCTTTTGTGTTGTTTCCAACCGAGAAAAATGACCACCACATGGTCCAGTGTGATAGTCGTTCAAAACGATCTTTTCCTCCTCATGGATAAGGGATCGACGAAGAATGCAATCCATGCCTTGACGAATGTTGGTGTATAAATATGTTCAATATATTACACTCATTTATATGTTAATCCGGGATTCGTAATCAAAAGAGTTGTTACACTATATGTGCCGAGAACATGTAACCTACCTATGTCTGTTGTATCTAGATTAAGCGGGAAATAATTAATAACATAATACTCTATTTGTAAGATTTTTGAATGCTTCACACAACTTTAAACTTAGAAGAGAAGACTGATAACAAAACTTCTTAAGAAAACAGTCAATCAAAAGGTCCTTTCTTAGGTGACAAGTCTGTTCATTCCAGGATTATGAATTAGAGAGATGAACTAAATATCTTGTTTCCTATAGCAATAAAAAACAGTGATTAACAATCAACTCCAGTCACTCTTGAAACAAAAATCAACTCTAACTCTGTTCTATTCAAGCAAACCTTCTTTAGTACAGGGAACAGTCAACATGACTGAGATACTTCATTATGGAACATGAAAATAAGAGATAAAGTCCTCTGGTTCTTGTACTTACCGAGAACACTACAATCACAAATGCAAAATAACATTTTCTTAACAATCCCACACATCAAACAATTAAATGTCGACCTGCAATATTAGAAAAATAAACTATCTATTTGGTCTAGTATCTGATTACTCACACCAATTTAGAAACAATTGATTTTATGTTGAACTTTTTAAATGTATTTGAAATCATTTACAACACACCACTGTTAAATAATCACACAATCACACAAATCATATACAAGGATGTTTACCTTGGTTGGGGTGGTGGGCCCTTGCCGAACCAACAAGGTACCTCTAAAAATATAATAGACTAAAACGTTCTAATCATACTCAGGAATTGCACAACAGATCATTTGTATTTCTTCAACTGGTAAATTGAATCAGCAATTCATCATCTCGTACATAAAAAACAATGTGTATCATCTAGTTCTTTCTACTTGCTTCATTACATCCATCCCATTCTATCACCTATACAACATCCCTTATAAATAAGGTGAGCCGATACTATCAAGATCTAAGGATAAGTATCAAATAGATTTTAAAATATTACAATTGGTATTTCACATTGAATCTCTAGGGATGGACTTCATCCTCATGACACGAAGTGCATGAGTGATGAAGTCTATCGTGATATTGAAAACTGATTTAGAGACTTTGATCCAACTAACTTCTTGGAATCTCCATCAACATACTCATTCAACAGGTGAATTCTGGAAATAGGGGTTTGGTACCAGAATACACATAGTTGCAAATCTGAGTATCGGATTAGGCGCATGGTCAGTATTGGAATGGGCGAAAGACTTGTTACTAGAATGGCACAGAGTGTGCAGGTACCAGAATGGATGTTGAGTTGTGCTAGTAACATATGCCATGATGTACAAGTACTAGAATAACGTTGAGCGGATAGTACCGGAATAGGTGGAGCTTTGGGTACTAGAATAGACTTGGTACCAGATCAAAACTTCTTAGGAGTCAAATGATTAGGATCATACAAAATCAAACATTTAATCAAATTAACTAATAAAAATAAACAAATCACGCCTTAATCATAAGTTACCTCTTTATGTACATGAACAAGGTCATCAGGTGTATTTATGTAGGAAACAGTCAAGTATATACTCATAGCATAGGCAAAATAGGCTCAGATACATGGTAATATAGGACATTAGAAGTGTCAAAATGGAGACTCAACATTTCCCCCATGCTGAATTCATTGCATGTTCTCATGCAACAACATCAAAACTGGTACTCAAAAACGTTCTGCAAAATTGAACCATTCTTCGTCATTTCTCTGGCTCTAGGATGTTAAAAATAGAAGCTTTGCTCCTCAGTTCCTTCTTAATTACTATAGTGTATTGGATTAATCGTAAGACATTGTTGAGTTTAGAAGATACCTCTACATTTTGTTCTTTTAATTGTGCATTCTTTGCCTTGATGTGCCTATCCAATACCTGGTACTCTGCAACTTCTTGTTTCATCTTCCCAATCTTTACTATCAATTGTTGTTTGCTCATAGATTTTTCCGGACTAGATGTGGTTGCTTTCTTAGTCACCTCCTCTCGGGCTTCCTTTTCCTTTCTCAAACCCCTCAAAGTTTATGTCACCAACTCCTCTGTCTCACTAATCGTATTTCCATAGCCACTTCCTTTTTCTAGGGAATTCAGGATATCAATGGGTTCTCCTTGAAGAAAAGGCATAGGTGGAACTGTTGTCTTCTTGGCCATGCTTCTGGTGGTCCTTCATGTGGGAGGTGAGACTCCTTCAGATTTTCTAATAGGGGTGGAAGTCTCCTCAAACAACTTCCTCTTTTTCATCTTAATAACAGTTCTAGAACTGGACACTTGTTCCTCTTGTGTTGATTTGATTTTTATCTTGAAGGACCGAAGTGTGGGTTCTGGAGTCTTCCCCTACTAATCACACCTTATTTCTATCCTGGAAGATTGAGGTGTAGGTTCAGAAATTTGCTTCTTTCGTGCCTTCCCCATTTTGAGCTTTCCTTTGTTTCCACTTGTCATCTTAGGAGTTTCTTCTAACTCACTAACCGATTTTTGAGGAGACACAGTAACTACCTCTGGGGTCTTTTCCAACTCCTTAACTGATTCTTGAGGGGCTTCAACAGTTGCCTCAGGGATATCATGTGAAATATCATGTTGTTCTATCTTCTTCTTCTTTCATTTCTTACTTTGTGACAGTTGATATTTAGGACTCAAGACTAAGCTAGGTACTTTAGACTAGGCAGGCTTCTCCTTCTCAGATGTGGTGGCCCCTTCTAGGATTTGTTCTTCTGGCACACTCACTTTTTGACCCTTTTTATTGCTCTACATGTTGAGGTCATGGGTCTTCTCCAATTGGCTGGTTGAATCTGGTGATAACTCAATGGTTGCTTCAGGGGCACTATCTAATCGTTCCCCTAGCCTAGAGTCTTTCTTCTATTTTTTAGCTTCCAGAATCGAGATATGACTTATTTTCTGAGATTGGGTGGCTTTCTTCTTTCTGGATGTAGCAGGCTCCCCTACAATAGACTTTTCTTTCTCCAATACCTCAATAGGCTGGAATGAGCTAGGTGTAACAATGCCTTATTTACTCCCCGATGCCTTCCTTCTGTCTTTCTTTGCCTTCCTACTTGACCCCTCACTGTGTATTCCTACTTTCTGTTCCTCTACAGATTTAGACATTCCTTCCTGAGAAATTTTTTGTTGGAGTAGTTTCTTCCAACTACCACCTTCTTTCCTCAAGACATGGAAAACCAAAGGTTTTACTAAGCCATGGTGATGAAGGCTATTTTCAGGTTTCTTGGAAGCTGATTTCATGCCTCTCACCATCTTATTTAAACTCATCCATAGGAAGTGAGGAAAATCAATTTGTGGCCCTCCTTCAAAATGTGATAAAAGTTTCAAATGATAAATGAAGGTTACTGCATACCTCCCTTCACAAGTAAGAAATATGTGCAACCTCATGAGCATCATCCAATATTCCTCTTTTATGTAGCTTTGAGGAATTCCCTTAGTCCAATCGGGGTCTTGATGTTCTGGCTTGAGAAATTTTTGACAAAGCTTCCTGTCAATGATCACCCTCTTGAAGTATTTTTCTCCAACCAAGGGGAGGCATGTAGCTTCTGCTATGGTGGCCTCCATAATTGTCAACTTCATATCTCCAAACTGCACACTTTCTCCATCATATGTCTGCACAAAAGAAAGAGAGACTCCTTCATGATGGCCTTTAAACTTTTCCAAAAAGGGGACACAACTGGCATGTTCATATTTTTCCCTGCAAGCTTGATATTCTATTGTTTCCCTGTATAATTGAAATATGGGCTCATGCCCGTCAACCCCCATGATAGCTTAAAATGATTCTTTAGGGTGTATGAGTCATGGATAGAGGATTGGGGGTTGAGTATTAGATCGGCGTAGACCGTGATGGAGTACCGGATGAACGCTGATCGTGATGGAGTACCAGATCAATGCAAAATGTGATGGAGTACCAGAAGGGGATAAATAAGAAAAAGATATGAAGGCACAGGATCACAGTGTGACGGCAGGTGGTGTGACAGTAAAATGGTAACTAAGGCTCATCTGGATGGCAGAGCCATCTAAAGGAGCGTTTATAAATGGAGATTCAGTTTACAATGGTCACATCGACGATAATGATGACACGGTAAGACAGGTTGAATCCATTAACAACTTATAGACTCGTAGGAGAGTTGGCATCAGACCATGTTCATGGGAGTGTTAGATAATGATGACAAGGGATGTGGTCATTATGATTGAGACTCACTAGTATGAAATGGGTTGATGTCATCAGGATCATTGTTTGATATGCATAAAGATGTGGCTCGAGTCATTCATATGGCACGATAGTGAATCATGGGATCATGAGGTTTCTTTACCAGATAGACAGAAATGCATGAATTTGATCCTGTGAGAGACACAATGACCTCGTACTCTCAACATTTTGGGGAATAGGGACATTTTATTCATACGGAAATGTAGACGAGGATTTTACAGAAGTTCGTGGTAGGGAGTGTGTCATGATTCGAGAGAAACCATATGTTTAATGCATAATCAGTCTAATTTGTTTAATAAAACGAAAAATGTTGAATTTGTATGTCCTAGTACTAAAATCAAGCAACAAAACTTGAAAATATTATTAGAGCCACCAGTGACCTTATTACCAGTACCAGATCACCTAAGTGCAGATTTATGGTCGGTACAGAAATAGCGTAGGGTTCCTTCTTCAGTACCGGATAAACGTGGAGACGTTGTTTAGTACCGGATGTGGTCCAGTACTGTATGAGAAAAAAATGACCATTGGTACCGAATGAGCATAGCAAGATGGTTCAGTACCGGAATAGCGCAGAAATGACCATTGGTACCGGATGAACACAGAGGCGATCATTGGTACCGGATAAGCACATAGGTGAACATTGTATTCTGGTACTTGAAAAGATTTTGACAGAGTACCTGGTGGCAATGCTTTGTAGACTAAAAGTTTTGTAGGCTACTCCTTGTAGAAGTAGTTGGTGTTCTATGATCTAATTCAACTGAAAACCCATGTAGATGGAACAAATACCAACATTAGATGTAGAAATTCTGAGTTTTCATCAGAATAATGCAAAAACAATTTGGTGACTGGACTCCAAGTTCTGTGACAAGAGGGTATTCTGGAATTGGATGACCATTTGTTGAGATTTTAGAACCCTCCTCTTTTGGAACTAGGTTGATCACTGCTCTTGTTGGCACTTTCTTTTTATTACAAAAAATAATAATCCTAACTACTACTTCTCTGTGGATTTTTTTATCGAGCCCAAATTAGTTAATGCTCACCGGTGTTTTCAATTTTAAAGAGTTTAAAAAACTTAAAGAAAAATCTATATACCATCCCGTGGATTTTTCTCGAGCCTGGGCCAGTTCCTGCTCATCGATATTTTCAATTTTAAAGAGTCTGAAAAACTTAAAGAAAACTCTATACACTGTCCCATGGATTTTTCTCAAGCCCGAGCCAGTTCCTACTCACCGGTGTTTTAAATTTTAAAGAGTCTGAAAAACTTAAAGAAGACTCCATCTAGTAAATGTCCTCCTTATTCATTTATCTACATGAGAACACAACCACCCTTTTGTTTTTGTTAGTTATATCAGAAAAATAACAGAAAATTTCTATCTAATGACACACCTATGTACATAGCTAAATTAATTCATGCAATTGAACTTATTGTGGTGGGTCAGCAGGAGGGGAGACACTCTTGCTTACCAGTTGCATTTCGTAATTATGAAGAACATTTTTGACAAAATCCTCTTTGGATAGAGGCTTATGATAAACCCTCAGTCGATGCCCATTTATGACAAAGGGAGTCTTATTCTCATCAATGGTATTTATCCTTACTGAACCATTTTCATAAATTGTATCAACCTCATAGAGTCCAAACCATCTAGTAGACAATTTGTCTTTAAAATTTTTGAACCTACTATCATATAGGAGGGCCCAATCACTTGACTAAAAGGACTTCTTTTTGATATACTTGTCATGCCATTTAGTCCTTTGTTCTTGTATAAGGGTGCTCCTTTGTAGAGAATCTTGTATATCTCATCAAGCTCATTTAATTGTAATAGCCTCTGTTTTTTAGCTTCATTCAGAACCATCCCTAATTGTATGGCAGTCCTGAAGTTTTTTACTTGAAATTCTATGGGAAGTAGTTGTTGTTGGGAAAAACACCCTACGAACTAGCAAATTAGGGCCTACTTTGCATGCAGATTTGACCGAATAGAGACTACTTTTTTACCTACATCCCAAGATTTAAACCCCTTTTTCAGAGTAAATGCATGGAAAAGGACCACCTACCTTATTACCGGCGTTCGATGTAGATCCTTCGTTGTGCTTGACTACTTGTTTGCGCTGCTCCTTCCAAAGATGACCTGCACTCAAGACAAACAACAACTATGCATGCATGCTACTTCTATACTCAAGGGTTAGAAATCAAGCATAAATTAATCAAACCATAGACAATTCATGAATTGGGACAGGAAAAGCATTCTTTTTATTACTGAAAGTGAATCAACTTACAAAATCTGAGACCAGCCACCGCTCCTCGAATCTGATCCTGGGCTCCTCTTCTTCTGTCCTTCAACTGCTTTGCGTTAAATCTCCTTTGGCATGAGGAAAGGCTAAAGGGTTGGGACAATGGATTACATAAATGGGCAGAGTTTTTTCGCTATATTTTTTCCTCCTCCAAATGGTAACCCTACCCCTTCTTTTATAGTCTAGAAGGAGCTAGGGTTTTGGACGAACCCTCGTCCATGCATGGCTGGGAGTTTTAGTTAACTGACCCATATCTTTTTGTTCCGTCGACAACTTTCCTTTTTTCGTGCTTTGTTAGGTACACGCGGGCTGTTGTGAGTCAACGAGCGTGTACATGAATGCAATAATGGGTTAGGGCACGTGGGCCTTGACACAAGAGTATTTTCAAAGAGTTGTTCAGCAGAGTTTTGGCAAAGAAGGGATATGAGTTGGCCTGATGCCAGGTAAGCATGTGTGGTGCAATTTAGGGTTATAACATATTCCCCCTAATGTGTGAGGTCAGAAGAGCATCTGATGGCCGAAATACATTACCAATCTTTACTGATGTGTCGAGCGATTGAGCCCAAGGATCAAGAACCAGGAGGTGCCATCTGCAAAATAACAAATGTCTCACCGAGGCGGGCATACCCATGCTCGAGAT
>SNQJ01S0031547.1:145273-181725 GCA_010110895.2 Picea sitchensis | reverse complement strand
TTTGGCTCACCTTGTCCCTCCAAAGTGACTTTCATTTTATTAATATTTTATTAATTAATTAAATCACTTTAATTAATTAATTAAATCACTTTAATTAATTAATTAACCTTTTTACCTTTGAAAAGCTCCTTATCTCTCCTTGTGGCTTCCCTAGCCACTGAAATTCACTTCTATCCATCCCATCCTATAGTGCTTCTCCTCCCAATTCCAATGAGCTATTACACTGAGAGGTTCCTCCAAGTAATGTTCCCAAAATGCCCTCTTCAGTGATTTTAATTAACTTATAGCTCAAAATAGTCAAAATCATGGAAATCGTCAGAATGGAACGAAACCAAAGCCAACCTGTGCGGAATGGCTCATGATGATGGAATATGATGATAAATGCCAACTGGACCCCAAAATGCTTCTTAAATACCCCTGTATTCGCTATAACATCCATCTGGCTACTCTGGTCATCATAAGTCTCTGCCTTGTGATAATGTCCCAAAGCGGGGACATTACAACGGGCTACCAGCCAACACAGTGCGATGATCCTAGATCGTCGTGGGCTAGATAACAGTAAAGTGCGACGACGTCGAACTATGTCTAAAGGTAGGGTTTGTCGATCCTATATTGTCACACTGTCCTTCAAAGCAGGTTGCGACGATCACAAGAAAAAATGGAAAAACTAAAAGGCAAGAAGGTATTCCAGTGAACTTAGACAGTCAGAAAGTTCATCTAGATCTCCCAGTGACTCAGAAAATAGAACCCATGAAATCAAAGCAATAAATAAAGACAAACTTGGAAAACAACCTGTTCCCTAGTATGGTCACCATATTTTTTATTGGACTGATCTTTAAGTACGGACCAAACAGATCTCCCTAGCTTCACTACGAAACTAGAACAAAACAAGACATTACACTACTCTTTCCTTAGATTTAAATTATAAAATGAGAAATGGATCTAGAACATACCTTTTAAATATCAAAGATCCAACTTCTCCAATGCAATCCAAGCTCCGTCGTGAGGCTTATGGAGAAATATCTGTAAAGGAACACAAGCCAACGAAGACAAGAATAACAGAGCCTACTTGATATGAAACTATGTATGTGATCAAGGAATCATACAATATGGAAAAATATGATTCATATAGGAAAGAAAAGTGCATCTATATTAAATAATAGAAAGAGAGATTACAACCAAAGCCTTGATGTCGTAAGGTCCCTTCCAATGGTTCCTTGTTCCCTACACACACTCGAAAAAGTATTTCAGCTATCACTCTGTTCTAACTTCATACTTTCAGGGGCTCTTTGTTACACATTATTTTCTTCATCCCTATGACTATTAATGATGTAAACCTATCTATTGTCTTCAGAGAGATTAGTGGCCTGAATTCCTGAGGAAAGAAGGGAGAAGAACTTTTCCTGAGAGATGAAATCATATTTTCCTTTGTAAAAAACCTAATAAGGAGGATCATTGCACCCTGTCCCGTTCTAGAGGTGTGACGATCCCATATCGTCGCATGTTGTGCTAAACCTGGCCTGCAACGTCGTCACACTTGACTCAGTTCTAGGGGTGCGACAATTTTTTTACGTGGGAAAACAAGCATCTTCTCGATGCTTCTAGAAGGAGAAGCTTCTATGGTAAAGGTGGCCTACGATCGGTTTGGATCTTACTCGCTTTTGTGATTTAGTGGGATCATCCTAACCTCCTCACCTTATCCTCTTTAGCTTATAAAAGGAGAGGAACTCTCATGGAGAAAGTTAGATTGGAAATTTGGCTTGAGATTGTTAGCTTGGTTAGAGTGGTTTTGAGTTTTACTTTGTCAAGACAGATTGTGAGTGACTTTCATATCTATATTCTCATAATTCTTGGAGCAGAAGTGTGTGGGAAATGAGGGACAGTTGGAAGGGACCTTATGACATCAAGGCTTTGGTTGTAATATCTCTTTCTATTATTTAATACAGATGCACTTTTATTTCCTATATGAATCTTATTTGTCCATATTGTATGATTCCTTGATCACATACATAGTTTCATATCAAGTAGGCTCTGTTATTCTTGTCTTCGTTGGCTTGTGTTCCTTTGCAGAAATTTCTCCATAAGCATCGCGATGGAGCTTGGATTGCATTGGAGAATTCAGATCTTCGATATTTAAAAGGTATGTTCTATATCCATTTCTCATTTGATAATTGAAATCTAAGGAAAGAGTAGTGTACTATATTGTTTTATTCTATTTTCGTAGTGAAGCTAGGGAGATCTATTTGTGTCTGCACTTACCGATCAGTGCAATAACACTCATTGAAATTACATGGAAGGGGTCTCATTGTGTCTTTCTTAATCTCATTTTCATCTCTGCATCTTTGGCCTAATGTCATCTCCATGTTGCTCTCAACTAAACCTTTGAAGCATGCCTTATACGCAAGCCTTGTAGCATTTCTTGCCTCTGTGACCTGACACCTTGATCCATGGAGGAATTTTCCCCGAGTGTCCTTTTCCTGCACATGTCTCCTTGATATGAGAATTAGTATGTTCCTTGAGCTTGGAAATAGTATGCTTTCCTACGACACTCATTCCTCCTTTGTAACATAACATTCTTTTATTCTTTTTCAAGCTCTTTAAAAAATTGAAAAAGACAAAAAAATCAAATATTCCAAAAAGAGGGGATGAGAAATATGTATTATTTTTTCAGCAGAATAGAGTGTTTCCCTTGGACAAAGCACACCCTTCCATTTGTTCGTCAAACATTGGGATCTAGTATGACCTTAGGAATCTTTTCTCGCTACATAGAGCTATGTCCTCCTTTGTTTGGTTACTCTTCCAAACACATGGAGAGTTTACATTGCCTCCTGCATCGTGAACTTATGTCAATGTCATGTTGTCTGAGTCTCATCATCTTTCGTGATTTTGTCCAAGGGAAGTTTCACTCAACCTGAGTCATTCTTTCTGCAATTTTTCTCTTGATCTTCATGAGTCGGCTATCCCGAGAGTCTAGTCAAGTTCAATTCAAAATCGACGAATTTTTTTGCCTAATTATCGAGATACTCATGTCTTTTCTCGACGAGACATCGAAGACCTCAGAGTAGTGAGTTACACACACCCATTATACTCCTACCTGAGTTTTGAAGATCTTGAAGTTGTTGCTCGAGCTATGAAGACCTCATCTCCAACTGTCTTGCCTCACTAGCTTCTTGAATATGGATACTATACTTGTATATCTTCAACTGATTTTGAGATGTAGATCCATTGTGTATTTCTCGCGGCTACACTTTATATAGTTATATGACATGTATATGTAGTGTATTTGATTGGAAACCATGATTTAGTTTATCCCGAGCATGGGTATGCCCGCCTCAGAGAGACAATTGTTGTTTTGCAAATGGCACCTCCCGAACTCTAGTCCCGAGCTCACTTGACCTCATACATTGGTGAAGATATTGTAATTTATTTCGGCTATCAGTTTCTCTTCTAACCTCACACATTAGGGGGCATCTATTATAGCCCTAAAATTTGCTACTCCTGTATACATGGCCTTGGCCCTCTTACTTGCATGTTTTGCGAAAGCACTGCTGAGAAAATCTTCTTAAAAACCACTTTTTCGAAGATGTACGTGAGCTGCGCCATTACATCCCACATACATACATTTGCTGAACCACTACAACTCACATACATACGCTTGTTTCACCACTACAACCCGCGTATGCTTGCAAAAGTTGCAAACATTAAAAAGTTGCAAGGAATTCGTTGAAATCCACGGGATATTGGAAGTTTCCCAACTAATCCACCTACTATATCCCGTCACCCAACCGAATAACCATCCTTTTGTCATATAAAAGGAGGTGTTGGGGTATCATTTCAAATATAAGCATAAGAAAAGTGAAACTCTGCTTGATTTCACTTCCCCTCCTTGCCCAAGATTTTGCCTCTTTTTGTGAGAAATTGCCTTAGCATTTCCCCATTCAGCCTTTTCTCTTTCCATTCAATCCATTCCCTTCCATAAAGGTGACCAGAAGATTGAGAGAAGAGGTCCATTCAAGGTGCACTTGGAGCATAGTAAAGCTAAGCTCGGACCAAGTTCACGAAATGGTGGCCGACTCAGATTGTAAGGTATAATCTTTGTATGATGAATAAAATTGTTGGATTTTCATGTCCCAAATAATGGTGTTTAATGTATCTTCATTGATATATATTTAGCATTTAATACCTAACCCTAACTCATGAATAGAATTGCATGCTTGTATTTTCTTGTTTTCCTATCTTTGGATGCAGGTTAGCCTTGGCAGGAGATGTATAGTTAGTGGAACTTTCAAGCTTGAGGAGATCATCACTAGATGCAGGGATCAAAGGTATAGTTAGCCGAGCTCTTCTATTATTGATTTCTTTTGTTTGTTTCGAGATGTTTGGGGTACAGTAAGATCAACTATATTTTAGACTGTCATTTTATTTGTTTTCATTTTAAACCCTGGTGCAATTAAAGGGGGGGGTTTCCCACTAGAAATTGGTAAGAGGCTCATTCAGTGTGATCGAACCGATGCTCAGGGTGGAGTGAATTCTCCAAGGAGCTCAGGGTTTTGGATAGCTATTAGGAGAATATCTTCTAGTTCAAGTTTTGTGCAAGTGTTGAGGATAGCTCTAGGTTCAGAGGGAGCCTCTAATGAGCACAGTGTGACGGAACCAGATGATAGTGATGGCAGCGAGTACTTCATTCGCTAAGAGGGAGTGTTATCTTTTTATCTCGGGAGGTACTTCACATGTTTTGTCTTGTATGCGGATGTAACCTTATGTTAACACTACTAGGCACTTAACTTTGTAATGGGTTTTTATAAAGTTGTAATAAAGTGGTTCTTTTATTAAAGTGACTTTTTAGTGAAGTGTACCTTCTAATATTAAAGTGACTTTATTTCATAAAGTGCACTTATGTAATAAAGTGAAATGTACTTTAATATTTTAATTGATTTATTTTGAAGGGAACGAATAATGGCCCTTGATATTGTAAAGAGAATATTAGATCTTGGCCATTGGATTTAGGGTTTGGGAAGGTGAAAAGACACTTGGGAGGTAAAAAGTCATCTTCAGATTTTATAAAATAATGCATTGAATAGTGTGCAAGACACATTGAGGAGGAGATTGAGAGAGATTTTCCGCGTAAGATTGAGAGAGGAAAGAGGGAAACAAAAAGGGCACATTTCCCAAGAGAGATTGGGCACAAATCCCAAGAGAGTTTTTTGTTTTGTGAGTGCTGTAATTTACTACTGTGAGGGAGGCCATATTGTATGGATCCATACAGTTTGTACAACAGAAAAGAGGGCATGGAAATCGAGGCAAGTGTTGGCACGAAAATTGAGGAATCTTTTGATATTTGTTGTTGAAGGACAATCTGTATAGTAGCAGTTTGGCTCTGTTTTCGAGGTGCTATTTTTTCTGGGTGGGGCGTACAACAATACGAACTTGGCACAAAAATCAAGGTAGAAATTTTTGGGACAATTTTTGGTGTTGTGAGGTATTTTTCTCTTGGATGGAATTTGTATTGTTGTTGTTGATATGTACTTTCCTGAAGCTGAATAATAAGATCTCTCTCTCTCTCTCTCTCTCTCTCTCTCATTGGGTTTCCCCACATTAGGGTTTTCCCTAGCATTTTCCTAAATTTCTGAGTTATTCATGGTTGATTGAATGTTATTCATTGTGTTTATTCCACTGCTAAATTGCTTAGAAATGTGTATTTCTACTTATGGTAATTTCTAAATGTGGGTTTAGACATTTTAGATTTCATACAAGACAATTATCTCTAGGTTTCTAAGTGTATGACATAATTATTAGCTTGCTGATTTTTGTCATTAAATTTCTACATACACCCCCTTTTCTAGGGGATTTACCTCATATACCTGACTTCACCGCATACAAATCATGTATCTACGTGACATTTATTCAGACAAACTGCGTATATATGGGACTGTTCCCATAGGAGTCTGTGTATGCCTCAAAAAATGTAAGGCTTAAGCTTGTTGCTAGCAGGAAAATCCCCCTATTACTATACCAGGTCAAAGATATAGGAAGAGCACTAATCTCCCTTAAAAGACAATCCTATTTCTAAATTACCCCAAACTATCTGAATAGAAAGACAAAAAGAGAAGAAGGAAGATAAGTAAATGTACCTGTGGTCCTACGTCTGATGTAGACTTCCTTCAACATTGTAGCTTCCTTAGTTGTGGGTCTCCTCCCAAAGATGACTTGCAAGAACAATTAGGCATACAGTGATACAAAGATACAACCTCTAATTATTCATGCTCATATTAAGATATAAATGTAGATACATTAATCAATAAATATATCAACACATAATATATTAGGACAGGAAAAGGATTCTTTTATTCAAACTGAAGATTAAAATGTTACAACCTTCATGTCGACAATGCTCCATGAACCTGGTCCGGGCTCCTCTTATTGTTGCTCCAAGTGCATAATTCCATACTTGCCTCTCACAATCAACTGATCTTCTTAGGAAAATGGAAGGGATTGCATAAGAGAAAGGGATTGAGAGGGAATGTTGAGGCCAAATCTCAGAAAGGGATGCAAAACTTGGGCAATGAGGGGAAGGGAATTTGGAAGATTTTATCTATTCTAATGCTTGATGATGTAATGGGACCCAAATACCTCCTTTTATATGACAAAAGGATAGTTATTCGATTTGGGGACGGGCTACAATGGGTAAAATGATTGGGAAACCTCCAATAGCCCGTAAATTCTACCGAATTCCTTACAACTTTTTAATGTTTGCAACTTATGGAGGTAAATGTGGGTTGTTTATTGTGTAGCTAGCATATGTACCTAGGATGTTTATTATGCAGAAAGCATGTGTATGTGGGAAGTAGTGTAGTAGGGCGCGTACATGCTCCAAAAAATGGTTTTTTAAGAGAGAGTCTGAGTAGTAATTTGGAAAATTGTGCAAGTGGAAGGGCCAATGCCATGTATGAATAAGTAGGGAATTTTTGGGCTATAAAAGATGCCCCCTAATGTGTGAGGTCAGAAGAGCAACTGATGGCCAAAATACATTACAATATCTTTACCAGCATGGAGTGGAGCGAACCCGAGACCGGAGTTCGAGAGGTGCCATATGAAAAACAATAATAATCTCTCTGAGGTGGCCATACCCATGCTCAGGATGAAATAATCATGGCTACCAATCAAATACACTATAGATCCATGTCATAAAAATATATAAAGTGTCTCCACGACTAATACACAATGGATCTACATCTCAAAATCATTTGAAGATATACAAATGAAATATGTATCTTCAAGAAGCTAGTGACGCCTATGGCTGGAGATGAGTACTTCATAGCTCGAACAATGACTTCAAGATCTTCAAAAATCATGTAGGATTACAGTGGGAGTGTAAGAATCAATACCCTGAGGTCTTCGACATGCTGTCGAGAAAAGACTGGAAGATTCCGATGATCAGGCATAGAACTTCATAGACTTTGAATTCAAACTTGACTAGACTCTTGGGATGGCCAAATCATGAAAGTCAAGAGACAAACCGCAGAATGGATGACTCAAGTTGGATAAAAATTCCCTTTGAAAAAAGCACGAAAGATGATCAGACTCAGACAATGTAATGTTGACATAAGTTTCTGATGCAGGAGGCACCACAAACTCCCCATATGTTTGGAAGAGTAACCATACAGAGGAGGACACAACTCTATGTAGCGGGAACAACTTCCTAAGGTCATAATAGATGCCAATGATTTACAAACAAATAGAAGGATCTGCTTTTTCCAAGGGCAACTATCTTTCTACTGAAAAAATAATTGATATTTCCCGTCCCCTCTTTTTGGAATATTTGATTTTTTTGTCTTTTTCAATTTTTAAATGAGCTTGAAAAAAATTAAAATATTTCCACATTATAAAGGAGGAACGAGTGTCATGGACAAGAAAACTAGTTCCAAGTGCCTGGAACATAATGATTCTCAAGGAAAGGATACATGTGCAGGAAAAGGACACTTGGGGAAAACTTTTCCATGGATCAAGGTGTCAGATCACAAAGGAAAAAAAGTGCTACAAGGCTTGTGTATAAGGAATGCTTTAAAGGTTCAGTTGAGAGAAACATGGAGCCGACATTAGGCCAAAGACATAAGGGGGAGACATGAAAATGTGGTAAAACATGACACAACAAGACCCCTTCCATGTAAATTTTACGAGCCCAAATAAGGTAAGCTCGTTAGTTTTTCACGTTTAGAGAGTCTGAAAAACGTCAAAAGAAGACTCCAAGGAGTACCTTTTTCACAATTAATCGAATCGTCTTGAAAAAAGGGTTAAAATTGCACTGAAAGGATGTCTCTTCAAAACCATTTTAACGAGTGTGACAAAGACAAGATCACTCGGCTATATTTTCATTTTGAAGGAGTCTAAAAAGAGCTTAACTATGGACTCACAACCTATTTCTAGGTTTAGCCTTCTTATCCTGAAAAAGTATAAAATATGACTGAGGAGAACTCTCCTGGCAAGACGAATCTCCCAAGGCATTCCTTTTTCCTGAATAATCTACTCGCTGGAGAAAGGGGTAAACTCATGCCAAGTAGATGTTCTTCTGGACCAATTTAACGGGTGTGAAGGAACAATGTCACTTGACAATCTTTTCAATTTTAGGGAGTCTGAAAAGAGATTAACTATGGAATCCAGGGGGGTTCCTTTTCCGTAAGTAATGTCCAAGTCCCGAAAAAGAGATAAACCAAAACCAAGGAGGATGTTCCTTTTTAAAAACTTTAGTCCCTCAGGCCCGAAAAAGAGTTAAACTTATGCTTGAGAATACTATTCTAGCGAACCGAATTTCCTATAGCATACCTTTATTCGTAAAATTATCCATCCGGACCAAAAAAGGGGTAAACTACCGCCAAAGATATGTGCCTTCAAATTTGAGTTTGGAGAGTGTGAAGGACAACAAGATCGCTTGATAATATTTTCATTTTTAGAGAGTCTGAAAAGGGATTAAAGAATACTCTAGTGGGGATTCTTTTCTCAAGTAATCTAGACGAGATTGAAAAGAATAAATATAGTCTCGTTGGATGTTTCTTTCAAAACTAAAGCGAAATTGAAAGACAACAAACTGTGCTCATTAGGGAGTCCTGCGGGTAAGGCTGAGAATGATGATTAGAAAGAAGAATGAGGATTCAATACATACTCATGGCGGGACTAACAAGGACTCCTGAGCTTATAGATAAACTCACAACATGGACACCAAAATGTAGTAAAGGATCTACCTAGGGCATCCATGTAGAGGAAGGCTCTACCACCTAATTACGACACTTCTAAAGCAGCTGAGAAGGTTTTGTGTTGCACTTCAGTGGGATCAATACTATGGCAAAGCGGAAAAGACAACGATATGCAGAAATTTGGGAGCGAAAACCTAACTTATATGCAAACGTTGGAAAAAATGACTTTCACCATGGGATGATGTAAGTGTAACCCATCTCAAAAATTTACCAAACCTGAAAGGACAAGTCCATTAGAATGACCCACATATAACTCAAAAGAGAATTCAAGTAGCCACCAAGTCAGGAAAAGTGAAAAAGGGATTAAATTAGGGAAAAAAGGGCAAAAAAAGTCTATAAATAGAAGTGGGCATCTCATTTTTACCATTGCAATTTGGAAATTAGCAAAAGACGTAAAAAACCCCTTTGATAAAATCATGAATTCCGAGAGATACGGTGGATGAAAAACCCTCCTACTTAGACCAAGGAAGTACAAAACACTCCCTCTTGCATTTTAATACTTTACTAATGCATTTAATTTTTGTTTGGGAGTTGCACACCCTTGTAAAAAGGGCACATCTGCATGTACGTGAGCTGTCCATGGTCAGCCCGCATATGTAATCGAGTAGAGTAATAAACAACCTGAGTACATACATGAATGTACTAACTACAACCCGCGTACACCTCCTTTTGTATTGAGAAAAAGAAAACACAACTATTAATCCCTCTCCAACTTTTGTGTGTGACTGGATGTATGTTCATTGGAGAGAGAGGGAACATGAGGAGTTGGATGTCTTGGTCAAGGAGGACCATGTGTCCATCGCCTCGCTAAAACAATGTGGATTATGGAAATTCTTGCAGTGTTCATTCATGAGGGCACAACCAATTTTGCTCAATTATCTAGTGGAGTATTGGCATCCTGATGCAAAGAATTTCATGTTGGAGGTTCAATCACTGACCCCGACTACAGAGGATATTTACTTCCTGACCAACCTCTCAGAGGGGAATCGGTCAACTTGAGGACCTTTCCTCTAGGGCCATTTAACATTAAGGACTACATCAACATGTATTGTAAGGTTTTTACTGAGAAAGTAGGTTCTCAAGTTTCGATTCACAAGATCACCAGCTTCTCCCTTCGCATTATTGTTTTCATGATCGGGTGGATTACGAGATCCACAACACTCCACTAGGCCTCTCGTGCATAGATGCATTGTGAAGTCTGATGTTTAGAGGCTACCTTGTTTGATTGGAGTACTACCATGCTAGTATGCATGCAGAGACAACTCACAGAGTGTTATAGGCGTACCAACAAGAACTTCGGGTTTCATACCATTTCATGCACCTTTTTCTTTGAGAGGGTGCCTAGTATTAGCCTGAGAGAGACAGTCTGGGTACATATCACCTCTTTCCTGACATTGTGCAGGTGGGAAGTTCTGGTACCTATACAAGGTGGAGAAATGACCCAAGAGGCCTTCGACGATAAATTATTTGACTGGTGGGAATGTCATATTTATGTGATAGAGGATTATCCCTATGTAGGGATAAGCTTCCTTAGAGATCTAGACATGCCCGTGCCCCTTGGCGAGGAGCGCAGGGAGATAGGTAAAAAAAAACTTTTTAAAGTTATTAAATTTTTAATTTTTAATATATATCCTTTTTATGTGTGTGTCAGAGTACTAACTTAAAAATTTGTTATGTACAGATGTGGGACCAGTTCGACTAATAGACTTCACCAGGACCAGGTGTCATCCTCAACTAGAGGCAGGACCAATAGCAGCAGGAGGACCAACAGTTGTAGGAGGACCCCCAGCCGGAGAGACTGATAGAGTCCTATGACGAGTAGAGAGGAAATTCATTGCTCTCACTTGTGTCGTTCCTATGGTTGAGATCGAGGATCTTCCCCTGACTATGCAGCCACATGTAGAAGGGGCACCTCAGATCTAGGTCCAGTTATTCTGGCATCTTTCAAATGTCATTTTCCACTACAGTAGGGCCAATAGGCCCAAACCTTAAATAGCGTTGGACTAATTATGTCCTAAGGGCACTTTTTGTACTATATGTTTTAGGGCTTAAGCCCAACAATGTATACCAACCACTTTTGAGGCTTTCATGCCCACTTTGTACTCATGACACAAGTTTTTGGAAATATATATNACATCTTTCTTATTTTATGGATGACATTTTTACAAATGTATTTACATGTGTGTGTATATGTTTTACTTTTACATGTGAGCAACATACCAATCTAAAAATTGATTAGCTAGAGTATCAGTTAAATGATTAAATATCCTAGGAACATGAATATAAGTAATATAATCAGAATATCATTCTAAGAGATGTACCATAAGGAATCATAGATGAAGAGTGGGATCATAAATGCAGTAACCCCCATTTAACTGGGACATGACCAGTTGAGCATTAAATAAACCTGAAGGCAAGAGATACCATGTAACAAGGAATCATGAAGTAATTATATCACTGCACTGTATTAGACAACATTATTGGTTGTGTCGCATAAAAAAATACCTACGGAAGATAGCAACTAGCCCCTAGGTGTGAAAATCACCCAAGTTGTGGAAGCAAGCCTCCGAGTGTGTCGGTTGGCGCCGTCTGCTAACCTAACGTAAACCTTCAATTCACTTGACATACTCCACAATGAAAAGAGAACATAAATAACTACATGTCCATAAAGCGAAAAAAGACAGAAATGCATAAAAAACTATACATATATACAAGAAGCCACACCCATGTGACTAGCCCAAGTGTAGTATTTCTTAAGGTAGAGCCCATTTCTAGGCTCCTCCAAGGCATTCCCTTCAAAATCAACCAGACGGTAAGCACCTTTCTCTAAGACTTTTTTCACGATGAAAGGTCCAAACCACATGGGTTTGAACTTGCCTACCCCCAGGGGATCTTTGTCTTGGTCATAGAATAGGACAAGATCGCCTTTGGAGAAAATCCGAGGGTGGACGGACCGATCATATTGAAACTTGACTTTTTGTTTATCAGCCTCATTAGCTGAGGCTACATCCTGATGCTTCTCATCAAGCTTCTAGAGATATAAAAGATGTTCTTTAAGTGGTGAAGTGTTAGGAAGTAGTTCCACTTCCAACTTCAGAGAAGGGATTTGACACTCAACGGGCAAGACTACCTCCAAACTATAAACGAGTTGAAAAGGTGAAAAAATGGTAGAAGTCTTCACAAAAGTTTGATAAGCCCAAAGTGTTGAATATACCATCAAATGCCAATTTGACTTGGTTGAATTGATCATTCATTGTAGAATAGTTTTGAGAGACTTATTCATAGCTTCAACTTGACCATTCGCTTGCGGGTAATAGGGAGATGAATGCTCATTTTTAAACCCAAGTTTTGATGTTAATTCATTCATCATTTTTTTATGGAAGTTTCTGCCATGGTCAGTGACAATATCCTTTGGGATACCAAATCTCGCTATTATCTTATTGAAAACGAAAAAGGGAAGCAATTTCCCTGTCATTATTAAATGTCAACATAGCTTCAACCCACTTAGTGAAGTAGTCTACTGCTACGATGATATAACAATACCCCCTGTCATAAGTCGGGTGACATGTAGTGAAATCAATCCCCCACTTGGTTTAGGGGTCGATGACAATAATCGGGAATATAGGAGTTGGGTGTGCCCACATCTTTTGACAGAAGATCTGGCACTAGTGACACTTTTTGACCGCCTCAACACAATCCTTGATTAACGAGGGTCAAAAGTATCTTGCACATAGAATATTTTGGGCTATTTCCAACCCAAACAGATGACCACTAAATTCTCTAGTGTGACATTCATTCAAAATGAGTTTTTCTTCTTCATGAGTAAGACATCGTTGAAGAATGCAATCTACCCCTTGACGATACAAAGTGTCATCAAGGATGAGATAGTTGTGCGCTTGGTGTCGTATTCGTTAACACTCATTGCGAGAATCAAAAGAGGGGCACTTCAAAGTCTAAAGATATATCAGGATATCTCCATACCAGGGGTCCGAAGATGCTATGAGAAAAACATCTTCGTTGATAGGTGACTCTTCGGGTATAATATCACCACTCTCGACCGGTAGTTCTAAAATTAATTCGGCAAAGACCAATGACTTTTCATATTTTGCAGAAACAAAATCCAAGTCAAACTCCTATAGGATAACTATCCATATACTGATATTTCTGCCAATGACCCGTCGCATTAACACATATTGAAAATGGTTGACGATGATGATGACGATGTTCTTGCGAAGTAATATATAGTGACAGAACTGTTAGATAGCGTGAACAACCACCAAATCGATTTTCTCAACATGAGAGTAGTTGAGCTCCAATCCAACTAGGCCTCGGCTAAGATAATAGATGATGTGCTCCTCAAGTGTGTCATCCTCCTAGACCAATACCATACAGATAGTCGACTCTGCAGCAACCAAATACAACAAGAAATATTTGTTATAATTAAGAGGCCTAAGAAGAGGTGCAGACATCAGGGCACATTTCAATGATTTGAAGGAGCCCTGAGTTGCTTCATCCCAACAAAATGGGACCCCTTTTTTCAAAAGATGCATGAACCCTTTAGTTATCTCAGCATAATTAGTGACAAAACGCCGAAGAAAATTTTCTTTCCCATGCAGACTCCGAAGATGAGGAATGGTGTGTCGGGCAGGCAAGTGAACTATTGCCTCAACCTTTAGAGGATCGACCATGATCCCCTTTGTTGACACGATGAAACCCAATAAGTGTTTTGATGTGACGCAAAAACTGCACTTGTTCAGATTCAAGCGAATCTGATAGTGGTGACACCTCTCAAAAATGATTCGTAAATGGGCAGGATGATCATATCTCTTACAAGAACGTGATGCAAGATCATCCAGGTACACCTCGAATATGTGTTTGAGGTTGTGAAAAGAGAACGAAATGTCCCACTGAAAAGTAGCTCCAACATTCTTCAGGCCAAAAGTCATTTTTTGATATGCGAATGTACCCCAAGGAGAAATAAAAGTAGTCTTATGCTGGTCCTCGGGTTTGATCTGAATTTGATTATATCCCAAAAAATCATCTATAAAAGAAAAGACTTTGCAACCCGCGCATTCATCGACAATCTGATCGATAAACGGGGTTGGAAAATTATCTTTTGGGCAAGACTTGTTCAAATCACGTAATTCCATACTTACACGAATGGTTCCTTGCTTATTTTTGACCGGAACAAGGTTCAATACCCATTCTGTCAATTGCATAGGGTAGATGAAACCAACTTTGAGGAGTTTCTCTACTTAATCCTTTATCGTCATTGGTTTGCGAGGTTTGGCTGGGTGAAGCTTTTGTCTAACATGATTGACATCAGTATAGGTTGTGATTTTGTGCTCAACAATTTGTGGGTCGATGCCTGACATCTCCTCATAAGACCAGGAAAAGACGTCGTGAAACACTTTAAACAATTTGGTGTAAATCTGAATCTCTTCAGGAGAGTATTCCACTCCAATGAAGACATTCTCCACGACGTCGGGGGTTTTGGAGATATCAATAGGGATCCTTTAAGCAATACTTTCCATATTTCCCTCAGCATATACTTTGTGCGTGGAAAAAGGGTTAATGGGACAAGTGACATCTATGTTCATGGTCAGGACGAACTCTCCTACCTCTATTCGCTTGAGCTTGGATAGAAAGTAATATCTATGGTGTAGACCATCCAAAGGTATGTCGAGACCAGATAATTCCTCCAAGATCTCCTCATTGGAGGGAAAGACCAAGTCTACAGGGTCTTGAGTGGCGAGAGAGTCCTAAGCCCAAATAGGCTCTAGAATAGGATCTAACTCCTCTGGGGGATCTAGATCAAGTTTGGTTGAGGCTTGATGGAAAATGTTGTACGCAACCTTGGTAGCGGATAAGGGCATGGCCATGCAAAGATTCCCTACCCCCTCCATCAAAGCCGATGGGAAAGGTAAAGTCCATAGGTCTTCGAAATAACTCGTTTTAATGGATGAGACCTGAAAAATTGCAACCTTTGGCTGGTCGGGAACAACTGAAACAAATCTAACATCATTGGAAGGTGGCAGATAGTCAAAGGTTCCCATCAAAGACAAAAACAATCCAATCCCTAAGTTGACCATTCCCGACTGCTAGTTATCAATCATCGGTACCTTGGATGCCCCCAATGAAGGGTTAGGATGAGAGAAGGATAACTAGTCAACAGTTATAATCCATCCCTCCTGTGGAAAACATAGGACCCAAAAAATGGTGGCTACAACCATGCTCATTGTGTAGGTCCAACTTCGCCCTAACAAGAGATTATAGTCTAGAGGTGCATCGATTACTTTAACCTCGACGCACGCAGTTTTACCCTCTAATTGCATGGGGAAAGAGGGAATTATGCCATGTGGTCTGAATGATCGACTGTCAAATGTTCTAAGAAACGTGGGAGACAAAGCTAACTCAGACTGGCCAATGGAATTCCAACATGCCAACGACATGACACAAGTCGAGGCACCCTCATCAACCACCGTACGAAAAATGTTATGTGTCAACTATTTTGTGGTGTATGCCACTACTATATGAAATGAGACATGGTGAGGAAGACGAGGTTTATGTTCAGTTGGATCGAAAATGATCATTCCTGAGTTACTAGGCTCAACTGCCTCTAAGGTCAAAAAAAAATATTTTCTTTGTGATGGGAGACTCTGGAGAACTTCTAGAGCATACATCGCGCAAGGATTTTGTGCTAGATCCTCCACGATGAAGTAATTCTGGGTAGCGCTTGAGTTTGTGTTATGAGTAGCCTTTTTGAATTCACCCTTAGAGATGTGAGTCAATGTTTATCTCATTGTCTTCTCAATTTGCAGAGGAGTCAATGGGTTGGAGGCCTCTTTGCCCTTATCAATTGATTCTGGTGTCTCGTAGTCACCCACCCTGGTCAATAAATGAGTTTCATATTTAAGCATATAAATGTTTGTGTCCGTGTTACTAGCATTCGGTGTGGGGACTCCATGATTGCCCCCAGGCATGGTCATGGATGCGGAGACTTGAGCCATATTTTCCCCTTGTGGAAAAGGGTTTGTCAACACAACATACTATTTATGTGCTAATAGCTTATGGGCTTTCGCAAGCTGAGGGCATAGGTGAGTCAAATGATCTTTCGTGCAAATATTACATGAAAAATTAAATTTCCTCTTCTCAATTTTTCCCTCACTAGAATTATTTGCAGCCTTTTTATCCCCTTTAACCTTCTGGTTGAGCACTCAACACACCCTAAAAATCCCATGTCAATTTTTCACATTTTGGGAACCACATGATCTTTGCACTATCTGATTCGAGTTCCTTTTGAGAAGTTCTTTGTGTTTGCTTGTTCTCTTGACTCTAATTTTCTATTCAGGTTTGTTTGAATTTATGAAACCCCATGAATTAAAAAGGCTTAACACTTAAATAAAGAATCAACGGCTAAAACACTTCACCCGAAGCACTAAAAATTCGACATCGGAAGGAATTCAAAGATTGAAAAGAACTACTGAGGAAACCCTAGTCGCAGACCACCAATCTTCATCGGTATTGGCAAAAGGAATTTTTTGTTTTATGAAAAACATCACATAAGGATATCGTCGATATATGATCTTTGTTGGCATCGGTAAATGATGAGGGGAATAGGCGTTAACGAAGACAAAAACGATATAGCCAATAGTCGATACCCTACGTGCTTATCGGAATTGGGGAAACCGAAAAGGATCGCAACGAACATTCTGACCACGCTAAAAAGTTTTCTCGATCACCGATCCCCAAAGCATTTTGGCATCGAGAGTTTTTGAGGAAGCCAAATCCAAAGAAAAACACGTGATAGGTTTATTGTTGATCATCGACCCCCAATGCCTTTTTCGACATCGGCTAACCCAGGTTTGTTTTAGAATGGATTTCTACATGGCTTCATATTTACTTGATTTCATGTGTTCCAGAAACATTTTCGCAGGCATGAACTTGAGCTGGCACATCGCACAGTTCTCGGTTTACATATATTTCAACATCCTATGGGAGAACAGGTACAAGAAATCATATTCCCTCATTTGTGATGAATTCATCGATTTATTTCATTCTTTTCAATAAAGAATGCCCGAGACTATCAACCACAACCAAAAAGATGATATCAAAGGTAGGCCACTGGTACTTGGACGAGTGAGACACATACATCAAGGTGTTCGGGGCCACTATAGAACCACATCTCCTGCTAGCGCATGTTCTTGACCGGCTTGTAGTGGCAGACATATGTTACCAAACCATCCTGCAGGGCTATAACGCCACCCTGGTCAAGGATAAAAAATGGGCACTTATACCCTATGGATTCCATGTAGGTTTCTACTTGGTGAAGGATACCACTCAAGCCAAGAAATAAGGGTTGAGCCAATTGGAGTTCAGATCCCAGACCGAGCGATTCCACCAGTACGACCCAAAGGGTCTGGTCTTGAAACATGCTTTGCAAGTGTCATCCTACTAGCCATACGCCCACAACAAATTTGAAGATGAAATATTCACAGAAAATTCCCAAGACTAAGACGAGGTGGTGGCAGGGATGGCTAACCCAAAATGACTAGGTTCATAGCCATGAGCCTGGATGAACAGATGAAAACCATATAATAATTAGATCAAGAGGCCCTTAGAGCCAAAGACAAAATGATAGTAGCTGAAGCAGCAAAGGTTCCCTTGGTATCGGTCGAAGCAGCAGAGATTCCCCCGGTAGCCCCAGTGCAAGACAGAGATTTCCATGTGACACAGGATGCACTAGAAAGGGGGTTGCTCATTATATAATAGGCACAATAGATAATTGATCAACTGCAAAATGACCCGGACCTTACAGGAATGATAGAGCCCCCTGTCGATAACCCAGATGGGCCCAAGCGGCCCTGAATTAATAGACATTGATTAAATCACTGGGTTAGGTGACCCTGAATTCACAACGCCACCAGATGGATCACAAACAGTTGTTTCAGCTCAACCAGAGATAATCAGAACATCAGGGAGAGGAAGTGCACGAAATCCTCTCAGGGAATTAATAAATATCTATGATGATGAAGAAATCCTAGAGGTATCCCTGGTGATACCTATACAAATCATAGACAAAAAGGAGCCAGGGAAGGAATCCTCTCTAGCTCCTAATGCTCAAATTCACCTCCCAGAAAATGAAAAAGAGGTCGAAATTGTCTTAGACACTAAGTTGGTCGACACACTGGAGACCCAAGTAGATGGTCTGAGCGCCGAGCCGGTTTCGGGCAAACAAAAGGAATAAGATCAACAGTGGGAAATCGACATCTCAATGGTTGACAATCAAGTAAGTATTGAGCCTTACCCCGACACCTCAATTTCAATCAATACTCAAATTCTCGATGAGAAACAAACAAAATCCGGATCTTCAGGATGCATAGAGGAAGTTCAAGAACCCAGCCTTGAACAAATATATACCATTGGGAGCCTGGGAAATATGATCATCTAGGGAGATCAAAAAATCCCCAAACTTGTGGATGAAGTAGCTGACAAACATGACATCACTTATGACTAGAAAAGGAAAGATATTGTTCAAAGAACCACCAAGAAGAGGAGGATCACTCTATATCGCTCCATCCTCATCACCACGGAGGAAAATTTGATAAATACTGAGCATGCCAAAACATCTTCACTGATCGGTGCAAGGATGGCAATGACAGATGTCACCCTGGACAGAGAAAAAAGGGATGAATAGGATCTGGTTGCTACTCTGAAAGGCTTGGAACATTTGCACCACTTGGCAAAGTATTACCAGGACACCACATAGGCCGTGGTGTTCCTAAGGAGAAAATTCAAGGAGGCCTACAAAAATTTTACAAATGAATGACACCTATTCACTGCAAGGATAGCCAAGCTTCAAGAAGACACCATCATGGCACTAGTGACGTGCAAGGATATGGAGAGTTGGTACGAGAAATAACACCAAGCCATGGAAAGGATCGACTATATCAGTGTGCTGCAACAAGGATGAGACATCGAAGAGCATGAAATCTGGGTGTTAAACGAAAGTATCACCGACCGCATAAGGAAATTGGTTGAATATTGGGTAAAAATGGCTCAGGAACCTCATTGAGAAATCTAAGAGAAATGGGCCGAGTGCAAGAAAAGATGGACCAAGATCAACCGAGCAATGAGAGAGATTGGCTTCCCTGAATTCATCACACCAGATGACTTTGTTGACTTGTGCGACATAGTCAAATCACACACTAAACAAGACTCATCATGGGCTACTGAAGTAGCAAAGGTGACAGGCATGGTGCCAGGACAGGTGCAACAATTCATGGAGCACCCGATCAAAGGTCTAGCCATGTTGCAACAGCTAAGTGCCATAATAGTCAAGTATCAGACACGAGCAGTAGAGATAAGAGAGATTCTTTTCTCCCCAATGGAACAACATGGATTCCCATATGCCAACACATGTGAGGATCTCTTCATCAAGTGGTCTGAGTACGAGAAGAGTCACCCACTTAAGTGAGATCCTAAGATGACTCTTAGAAATACTGATAGAAGAAAGCGCCATGTGGCAAGTTTTGTTTTACTTAGTTGTACTTTAATAGTTATTTTTAGTTAATAGTATGTTATCAATAGGAGGATCGACCTATTATCAAAGGTCGATGGTTGTTTCAAAGACCCTCATTTTTGGATTTTGTTAAGAACTATTTCAGAGCTGCCTTAATTGAGAAGTCTTGTTTAGGACCAAAGACAAGTTTGTGTTTTTTCATCAAAAGCGTGTATGATTGGATGCAGAGAATAATTATTTCTTATTTCGCCTTATGAATGGATGTTGTAAAGATTAAGAGCTACTATATCTATTGATAAGTTATCTGATTCAATGTTTCACAGTTCTTCTCTTTAATGATGAAGATAAATCGTTGTGTTATTATGTGATTGATGATTAGAGTTAAGTGAATTACTTTACTTACCATCGTTTATTTCATGCATGTTTTCTTTTGATAAATTGTATCTCAGTCAGTAATTGGAATACCAACACAGTTAATGTATTAGTACTAGGCCTGTGGTAGAGAATCTTGTTTGCATTCTAGAGTGAAAGGTTTATCCCAAGCTCAGCCTCTTCTCTAGTAGTTAATCTTGTTCCCACTTTGTTACCTAGTTGGTTTAGACCGGTTTTTATATTATATCGGTCCCACCTAAGAGAAAATACTAAAAAGAGAACGTCTGAATTGAAGGAGAAACCTTCAGAAGAAAACGTAAAGCCCATCGATTAATTGATCAGATTACAAGAGCTGGAGAACCATTCCACCATTAAACGTTGTAGAGTCTAATTGGGCCTCGGTGGAGGGTTTAGTTCCTTCTTTTGAGTTAAAGGGATTTAGGACCCCTCAACAAAATTGGCACTAGAAGGAGGGTTGAAGAATGAATGGATGAATATATATATTTCACATAATATTTTAGACAACCTATAGATTCAAAACAGCCCACATGCATGGCTATTCATTCCCAAGACAACCCACACACACTAAGTACTCCTAAAATGATCAAATCACCCCAGCAAGAGGAATAAAATTTGTTCCCTGATATACCTTACACTCTTCCTCATGAGGAATTGAACCAATTAAAAAGAATCACAAGAGATTACGCTCGACAGATCGGTGCATTTCCCTTATCCTTGTTGCTTCCTCGATGAAAACAAATAAGTAGACCAGTGGTCGAGTCCCCCGACCAGGTTTTTGTGCACACAGTAGAATACCTGATAGATTTTTCTCTCATAGAAATTGGACATCCTCTTAATCTAATCCCTAAAACACCAGCCGACAACTTCTCCGAGCCCGACGAGTTTTGGGAAGAACAAGCGTTTAACTCAGGATCTGAAGACATGGAAGATAACCATGACCATGATGAATAAAGGTGAAACCCACCTCAGAATAGTCAACCTTGGTTGGCCAGAGATGCTTTGGCCATCCTTGGAGGAGTACATAACCTTCCCCGACATCCAGAGAAGTTACTCCCTAAATTTGACCCTGAAACCTCAGGATTGCCTGAAGACCATATCAAGAAATTCACACTAGCTATCACACTGATGAATGTCCAACATAAAGACGTAGTTTTCAGGTTGTTCCCCTACACTTTTGAGAATTTGGCATCCATGTGGTATTTTAACTTACCTGTAGGATCCATAACTAGTTGGACGAAGTTTCAAAAGGATTTTTTAGATAAATTTGCAGAAGAAACTACTATAGGAGCTTTGATGGCTGAGTTGTTCACTGCCACCATTAATTCAAAGGAAAGGGTTAAAGACTTCAATCAAAGATTTACCACCATCTTGAAAAAATTACATCTCGAATCTAAACCTACTCAGGAATTGCAAATCAAAGTATATGTTAATGCTCTCCCAGCTTCTATTTCCATGTTTTTGAAAAGAGATGCCAAACCAACCTTAGCTGAGAATTTTGAAGGGATGTAAAGAAGTCTAGGTCTCATTAGTCAAAAAAGATTTTCAACCTCCTCCTAGGAGAGGACTCTCGCTAACTAGGCCCCCAGGGAAACAAACAGAACAAGGTCCCGAAAAAGGAAGTGGAGACATAGAGGATTGTTGGCACAGGGGCAGACCTAGGGTTCAATGCTTCAACAACACATAAACAAAACCCTAACTACTGGCCCTTTCGTCAACACCTGCGAAGCAGATGAAGTCTCACCCGAGGTAGAGGCAGGGGGGGTTGCAGGACTCAAGTGTCTACAACCTAGCTGGGACACAAATCTGTGATCACAATACCTTAACACAACACTTAGCCAATAACATTCATCAAGTTATGAGTCTATTCACCTCGCAGATCTTCCCTAAATGCATATCAGCGCAGTAACGACCAAGATCCTATACTTTCAGTCACTTAGCACATAGCATTAACTCAGATTTATCATTCATTCATATACTAAGAACAGAGCATTAACAAATCTATCTGTCATTCATCAATATCAATGCACTAAGAAAGTAAACATATGAACAACATCGATACATCGCATAAAGCATACTAACACAAGATATACGTGGTTCACCCCCAGCATGGGGATACGTCCACCAACTCTTCATCTTATTTATTATCTTCTTTCAATCTTCTTACATGCACAGAGCCACAAAACCAACTCTGCATAGGACAGGAGATTTGTGTGCACCCCGCTAGATCCTCCTTCCCCGAGTAGGTCAAAGCACAAAGCCCTTCACAATTTGTTTGTACAAAGCCTTACACAGTCTCTTACAATCACTTGCACTTAGCTCTGCAATTCTTACACAATATGCACATAGCTAGCATCAACACTAAGCCATTGCCCTATACAATCACATAGATCGAACTTTAGCATTTAGCAAAAAACAACAACAACGGGGCCTCTTATCTCACTCAACCACTTATTTATACATTACAAAAGGGGCCTAAACATGGATAAACCCATGGGTCGACATCCCATACTCATTACATAAACCCTAAACCAAAAAATCTTGCAAAAGGGGGTGAGATCCCACGATCTTTGCTTCGCCTGGGCACTTCGTCTTCGACCAGCATGTCGAAGTCCCAAAAATGGTCAAACACGACCAATGTTTCCACCAAAACTTGGTCGACGGCCAACAGGCCCCAAACACTCACATGTGACTCGTCCCGAGTCACTCTGATCTGGGCAATATTACTTCAAAGGTCTCAATCTTGGCCCAAGCTGCCTCGACTTGCTGCTTCGCTAGAGCCTCCTTCTTGGCAAACTCTTGAGTGACTATCTCAGTGACAGTTCCTTTCAAGCGTTGTTCTACTCGGGTGACCACCTGTTCCAGCTGTGCACTTCATCCTTCGATCTCCTCAAAAAGTGTGCAGGCTTCGTCCTGTACCGATTGAAGTCTCTGGGTCACTTCCATGACTTTACTCTAGATGGCATGGATCTACTGCTGAACTGCACACTATTCTTGTGACCTTTTCATCTTCTCAACTGCTGACAGTAGCTTCAATTGTGCTTGCATTGTGGCTGCTTGTTGCTTCACCTCCTCGAGTTGTGCTTCCAATGTTCTCAGTTCTAGGTCCTCTAGAAGGTGCTCATAAGTATGTGCACTTCGACTATTGAGTTTCTTACATTTTGCAGCCAGTGTCTTGATTCTTTTGACTACACCCCTCGCAGTTTTTTCCCTCTAATCTTGCACTTCCTACAGATTGCTTGGCACTATTTACAATTCCATCCCTGTTACTTGTGCTTGGATTTGCTGAATGACTTCAGCGAGCTTCCCCACTTGGTTCTTAGTTGTCTCCTCTTCCATCGGTGTCAATCTCGGCATGGAGCAGAGTGCCCGAGTGACTGATTCTCTAACACCAATTTTCTTCACGAGCAATTGATCTTTCTCCTTCTGGATCTGCGCTCTATCTTCTGCAAACTTCTCCTAAAGGTCATCTTTCTCTTGTTGCGCAATCTGACTTTTCTCTAGGGCTTCCTCCTTTGCTTGCTTCAGGGCCTCCGTGGCCTATTATTTTTCCTCCTGTACTTGACGAAGGCAAGCCTCTGTTGCATCTGCTAATCTACATAGTTGGGCAAGCTCATCCTCTACTTCTATATCCCTTGGTGACAACGACACGGTAGACACTGTGTGGCTCAAATAGAGAGCATTATGTACTCCTTTGAGCTCTACCTTGATCTTGTCATAAATTGTCTCTTTTTTGGATTCATTTCTCTGTGAAAATTCCTTCGAGGGGTATGATAACTCTGTGATGATGAGGTTAATGTCATCAACCGTGAGCACATTCTGCGACTTAGGTCTATTTGCGCAGCTCTTCTTTCTCGCTGAGGGTTTCTACAGAGAAACCTTTCGTTTCTTTGATGTCTCGGCCTCTGTAAGGGGATCTTTAGGCGGTGTCACTTCTCCCAGTTCCTTCTTATCTTATTCCCATTCCTCTTCCTAGTTTACTTCATCATATCCTCCCCTTCCAGGTGAATCATTTGCATTTTCCTCAAATGCATTGTTTATTTCCTGCACCTCTTCCTTCTTTTTCTTCTTCCTTGCTCCTCTCGGTCCGTCATATTCTTCCCGGGTGACTACAGGACTTCCGATGATATCGGGGTTGGAGACATTTGTCTGCTCGACTGGTACAAGGAATTTAGTCGGCCACTCTTTATTTATCTCCTTCATGTCTTCATCAGTTAATTTATAGTATGACTGCAGCTCCTCCTTGGTTTCATCTCTACATGTCGTGATGTAAATGAAGTTCCTATCTGTGTGGAACTTCGCTATTTTCCTGTAAGTATGCAAAGTATTCAGAGTCATTTGGGGAACTGACTCAATGGCTCACGTGAGCTGGAGATAGTAAGTGTGGAAGACAATGTTCAACTTTCGCTCCTTCTCCATATCGTTGGAATACCACAAAGTGGTGAACCTCACAGCCAGTGGTTCTGATGTCTCGACTTCTAGGATTAACAACCAATTGAGGTGGAACTCATAGCCTTGGTCTTGCGCTTCACGACAGTCCTTCTCTAACTCATTCACGAGGTAGCTCACCCAATTCATCTTCATGCCCTTGACGCACTTCCCTGTGGGGTCGACGACGAACCCCGTGACCTGCGTCGGTCTGTTCTTCCTGATGAGCTTACCAACGATCAACTAGCAGGCTAGTCGCATTGTGCCATTTTGAATGGAGTCTACCTTGTAGCCCCACTTCCCTTTCTCTACATCGTCGTAGGTTTCCTTAATCCATTGTGCCAGGGTGCGATCAGAAACATTCCCTAGGTAGAAGTCCCACGAGTCTGATCCCCACATACTCAATCCAGTGATCCTGTGGATGAACGTCGGATCCACAGTGATGTGCCTATCTAACCATAGGTACCCTCAATGGAAGCATGACAGGAGGAGTTTAATGCATGCGTTAACCTCCTGATGTATACAAAAGCATGGTAGCTTCATCACATTAAGGATCGTGGACCTCGCGATGTTCATGGTCCATGGATGGGGAACGATCTTCGACTTCCTCCCAGTCATCTTTCTCAGGTAGAGATGTGGTGCAAGCATCGCGTAATTCTTTTTGTCTCCTAGGTTGTAATTGTTGATCTTTAGAGTTGGGATCTGTCCCAACTGTGGGCCTATTGCGCGTATCCCCTTCAGGAGGTACACCATGATCAGTGTATAGTTGAATTCCCTTGAGACACTATCATGACTAACCGCACTAGCCAGAGGCGGGATATAGTCAGGCAGGACCGACGGGATGAGCTTTGTGTTCACCAAGTCATCACGGTGCTTGCTTTGTTTCTTTTTCACATTTTGGGATGGTCTAGAGCAATGTGTTGTCGACGGGGATGCTTCCAATCCTCATGTCGATGAGGCCTGTACTCCTGCAGACATGACCTTCTTAGCCATAAGTTCAATTAGAATCTCTTGAATCAATGGCGAGGTCTCAATAAACATAATGCGATAGTAATCAGCTCTCTCTAGGCTCGGGTAATCACAATTTGTAAAAGTGTCCTTGGTGGGACATGCAACGGACTAAATAGATAACGGAGTAATGGACTACTCCAATGGGTAGAAATGCCTCAATCAATATGATTCCAACCGTCATGGCATGGTCCCAATGGTCCAAGGACGATTCCGGCAATAAATGAATTAATAGCCGTTCTGGAGCGTCGGTCTAACGGTCAAGATGCCTCCAATGGTCATATTTCTTTGCTGTGGTGAAGTGCCAATATGTGTTGTTCTACTATTATGGCAATGTTCAATTTCTACAAGTCTTCCTTTTGCGAAGCCCTCTCTGAAACCTTCTGCAATTTTTCTAGCTTTGCTTTCTTCTTACTGATCTTTCTTGCTTTCTTTCCTGTGATCTGCATCTCTGGATTCCTCTTTCCATTCTTGTTCTTATCTCTTCTTGGCATAGTAACTTCACACTCCTGAGGTTATTTTACAAGGTTTGAGGATAATACTTCTTCTCTTACTGGAGTAGGTGCTCTACTCTCCTACATGGATAAGTTCTTTAAGCCTTCTTGTGTTCTTTCAACTTCGACAGCCAAGTCTCTAGCCCTCAGTTTCTTCGATTTGTCCTCTTGTTCTTTTATTAAGTGTGCTATTCTCCTAGCCATGAAATCCCTTAATTCTTTCTTTTTCCTTTATGTAGCTTCTTCCTCTGCTTTCCTTGTGATCTGATCTTTCTCAATCCAAGTCTTACCTAACAAAAGTGGAAATGGGGCATTGTTTTCAACAAACTTAATAACCTCAAATTCTTCTTTTGTCGATGTTCCATGAAAAATAACAAGTGTATGAGTAAGTATTCCACATAGGGTTATCATATTTCCTCTGAACAAACCGATCCCTCCCAATGAAGGAACCATAACAGGCTTTCCCAAAATTTTCCAAGTACTTTCTGTCATAATATTCACTTGTGTGTCCTCATCCAATACACAATCTATGTCAAAGTCCCCTATTCTCGTCTCTATTTTCTTTTTGTCTTTCAAGATATCCGATAAAATTTCATCTTTGTGATCATTCATTGTTTCTTTCAACTATAATAATATAGTCTTTGATTCTTTCTAGTTATTTATCATATCCTTAGCTTCTTAACCTTCTTCATGGTTTTCTTGTCTCAGGTTCATCTTTTCAACTTTAGCAATCATTCTTGGACAATCCAAAACCTCATGACCAACATCTTTACAACAAATACAAATAGGACCTATACCAGGGCATGCCTTATCAAGATGTCTCGGTCTTCTACAACCATAACAAAGAGTCAATCCTCTCTTTCTTTTAAATGATCCCCAACCTTTCCTGTACTGCGCACTGGGATCACAGTGTTGTACCTGCAAAAAATTATTTCTAGGGTCCTGCATCCATTTGTTAGTCCAAAAATTATTTCTATGCATAGGAATAACATATCTTTCACTATTTCTATTAGATCTATTCATATCATATCTTATTTTTTCTATCTATGCTTTAGTTTTCAGGCTAGGACAAAATCTATCAAACATACTTAGATCCATTCTTTCGAAGCAACAATTTCCACTTATCTTACCTTTATCAGAGCATAAAGCTTTTAAGATATTACCTCTTTTCTTCAGATCAGACTTCTCTTCTTAGCACAAATATTTACATGTCAAGTAGACTATTGTGCACTACAACGACATATCTACACATAGAGATTTCTTTTTTCTTCAGTTCCCAGCAATCACAGTTTCAGGTCCCAACAACGGAACCATTTGTTGGCACAGGGGCAGACCCAGGGTTCAACGCTTCAACAACACACCAACAAAACCCTAACTACCGACCCTTTCGGAAACAACTGTGAAGCAGATGAAGTCTCACCCTAGGTAGAGGCAGGGGGGGTTGTAGGACTCAAGTGTCTACAACCTAGTTGGGAAACAGATCTGTGATCAAAATACCTTAACACAACACTTAGCCAATAACATTCATCAAGTTATGAGTCTATTCACCTCGCAGATCTACCCTAAATGAATATCAGCATAGTAACGACCAATATCCTATACTTTCAGTCACTTAGCACATAACATTAACTCAGATTTAGCATTCATTCATATACTAAGTACATAGCATTAACAGATCTATCTGACATTCATCAATATCAATGCACTAAGAAAGTAAACCTATGAACAACAACAATACATCGCACAAAGCACACTAACACAAGATATATGATGCAGGAGCATCTCTCCAAGCCAGCCAGCCAGCCAGCCAGCCACGTCAGCGCGCATGCATTCAAATAGAGGCGCAGCCTCATTTGAATATTTGAAATGAATGTAATAAATGTTTTAGGCTGGTGAGCCATGAATGCCATGGCTTTGCGTAGGCTGTAGATAAGATAGGTATTTATTATAGATCGGATGAGATCTAGTTCTGGATAGCAGACTAGACAACCATTAATTGTAAATTAATAGAGTAGGTGAACCTGGAGGAAGGAGCCCTCAGGAAAAAGAGATATTCAGATCTCATTTTGGAAAGGGAAGAGATTCATTCAGGAGCAAGAAGAGAAGAGCAGAGCAGAGAACTTGTGGAGAGCCCTCATGTACAGATTGGATTAATAAGAAGAGTTTTTGATTCAATTTCATGACTGGTGTTGTTTTCTCTGTGTATGTTGCTTATGTGCTTGTGAATGTTTGTTTCCTTATATGCATTTTCTTTGATATGCTACACATGTGATTTCATAGATGATTTGAAAGTCTGTGAGAGAGACGAGAATAAGTTTCAATTGTTTCTCGGTCTGAGCCAGGATATTCCTGCATAGAGTGCAGTTGAATTCATCCGCATAGAGTGCGTTGATGAGGCCAGACAGTTAAACTCTTATTCTCATTTGCCCAGAGTTGAATTGGGTTATTCAAGCGTGTAAGGGAAGTACAGGCCGGATTGGGGGGTCTCAGAAGCGAGTCTGAGAAAAGGAAGACAGGACTGCCAGTGTCAGGAGTGCACAGAGTCTGGGCGAGTTCAACACTTGAGAGTGTTTGAAGGTCGAACGCAAGCAGTTTGCGCAGAAGTCCCTGAAGAAGTCAGAGTAGGAAAAGCTCAGGAGGGATAGTTCCTTCTCATTACAGTGGGAACAGACCCAGGAGAAGCTCCAACCTGGAAGGAGGTTTAGAGCAGAGAAATCTCGAAGAAGGAGAATTGACGGACAGGGTTCGCAAAAGGAACTCACGAAATCCCACCGATCGTTGGATTATGAAGAAGTTGTGGGGAAAGTAACCCATAGGCGCAGGAAGAATCAAATCCCATCGGGGTTCGGCATTCGGTGTTTGACGAGGTGAGGCGTAGACTCGTTGGAATCGCGAGCCGTGAATTCCCGAATTAACCAAAGCCATTGATTTCCACGGGACAGGTGGCACGAGATCCCGGGAGGTCAGGATTCGACATTCAGGTTCTGTGATGTAAGGGACTTACGACCGGTGAAATCGCGATCCTGCGATTCCCGATCGCACAAGAGGAGAAGTGACGTCGTTGAGTGGGACCACGAGGTTTTAGTGGAGTACAGGTGGAGATGTACCGGAGTTCAAGGAAGAAAGGTCGCGAAGGCGGAAGGCCAGGTTCACACGTGCGTCGGAGATTGGCACATCGGACATCGGGGATTGTAAATTCAAGTTGTTGACATCTCGGACAGCGATTTCCCGACAGGGAAATCCCCAACAGAGTGGAATCATTGACCCTTTGACCATCGGGGTTCGAGGTTTTGAGTTGCATGTGAACTGTGTTCCCGAGTTTTGTGATACCGCGAAACCCGATCTCCCGAGAAGCGAAAGGGAGAAAGCCGAGGAGATAGTTGTGGGTAGTGAGGACTCCGGAGAGGAGTTGGAAGAGTTCTTTGACTCTTCGGGCCTGTGAGAAAGAAGGTCCTGGTGAGAGCGGGTCGGACCATGAGGGTCAAGCGACCTTGTGTCAGAGTGGTATCAGAGCAGGAACTACATCTGTACATTTCAGGTGAAGTGAGATGGCAGAAGAAGGAAGACAGAGTTACTGAAGACTCCGTGAGGACAGCGTGCAGGTGGACAGCATTCTTGGATACAATCATTAGGAGACTGGGATAGAATGAAGCTAGGCACTCAGGATTGCAGGGGTGACAGCAACAGATCTGTCAGGGAGGCAGATGGAACCAGCAGCATGGCTACTGAAGGCCATAAGCGTGCTGAAAGGAAGAGCCCGAAGCTGATGAGCGAAGCAGAGATGGATAAAGAGCTCGCTAACATAAAGAGAGAGATGGAGGAGCTCGAGATGAGGATGCGGTAGGATATAAAGCCGAAGTGGATTAATAAATGGCTCATGAAGATGTCAAGGGTTAAATGGCCAGTCAGGGAACTGAGGGTCAAAAGGCAGCAGAGGCTGTTGAGAAGATGGTTGAGGTATGCTGAGGACCTCAGGGCCACAGAAGAAGAAATGATTTGTTACTGTTGGCCAGAGACTGGGAGAGGTCTCGATGATGATGATGATGATGATGATGATTGGGATAAGTTGGAATCAACTGATGATTTCAAGTACTGTCGGTTGGGAAAAAAAGAAGAAATTCCAGTTTGCTAGGAGGGCAACGAATTGGGATCAGTTGAGGATCTCAAAGACTGTCGTGAGGAAGGCCAAGGAATTTCAAATTGCCAATTGGGCAATGATAAGAGGTCACTGAGGGGTCTCAAAGACTGCTAGGAGGGCAGCGGAAGCATCCCGTATTGCCAGGTGGGCAGGGATGAGCAGAGGAATTTGGATCAGCCAGAGGAGCTGACAGAGCAGATAAGATCGCAAGTAGATCAGCAGATGCAGCTGACAGAGGAGGAAGATCAGAATGATATTATGATGATTGGCAGAATCGAGTTGTTCCTACCATCTGCCCAGGAGGAGGCAGAAAACTATATTGCATATGTGGCAATATCAAAGGAACAGTCAGCCGGGACTATCAAACAAAAATTGGAGCAGACTTTGGAAGATGCCCAAGCAGAAGGGAAGAGCGAGCATTCTGAGGAATGTCTCAACACATACAGCAAGGGAGATGAGGAAGTTGCAGTACTGAAACTAGTAGAAAAATATGCCGAGGAGCAAGCAGGAAGATTTATTACTCCATGGGAGCTGGAGCTGGAAATGCTAGAGGGTTGGCTGAATAATCCAGAGCCGGCAATAGAACTGATAGAATTTGAGCTGTCAGAAAAGAAGATGACTGAGTAGCAGGACAATCAAGAAGGAACTGCAGAGCTGAAGACTGTAGAAGAGTGGAAATTGAAGGCCATAGATAAAGATGGAGAAGGTGGTATGGGAGATCATAATGATCTGCCCGATGACAAAAAAAAATTGCAACTGAGGAGACTGCAACAACAAAGCCAGCCACTGGAGCAGCTGGATGAGGTGATTGAGGACATCAGGGAGCTGATGCTGAAGTCAGCAGATACTGCCGGAAGAGAGCAGCTGAGCAGAAGGAAAGAAGCAGTAGCAGCAACGCAACGGAAGCAACAGCAGCAACAAAATAAAGCAGAGGAAAAGCTCCCAAGACTTGTCTGGGACCCAGGTGGATTCCAACAACTACAAGGGAAGCTCATGAGAAGGAGCTCATGATTTTTTGCAGCTGTGGAGTATGATGCAGGAGCATCTCTCCATGCCAGCCAGCTAGCCAGCCAACCACGTCAACGCGCATGCATTCAAATAGAGGTGCAGCCTCATTTGAATATTTGAAATGAATGTAATAAATGTTTTAGGCTGGTGAGCCATGAATGCCATGCCTTTGCACAGGCTGTAGATAAGATAGGTATTTATTATAGATCGGCTGAGATCTAGTTCTGGATAGCAGACTAGACAGCCATTAATTGTAAATTAATAGAGTAGGTGAATCTGGAGGAAGGAGCCCTCAGGAAAAAGAGATATTCAGATCTCATTTTGGAAAGGGAAGAGATTCATTCAGGAGCAAGAAGAGAAGAGCAGAGCACAGAACTTGTGGAGATCCCTCATGTACAGATTGGATTAATAAGAAGAGTGTTTGATTCAATTTCATGACTGGTGTTGTTTTCTCTATGTATGTTGCTTATGTTCTTGTGAATGTTTGTTTCCTTATATGCATTTGCTTTGATATGCTACACATGCGATTTCATAGATGATTTGAAAGTCTGTGAGAGAGACGAGAATAAGTTTCAATTGTTTCTCGGTCTGAGCCAGGAGATTCCTGCATAGAGTGCAGTTGAATTCATTCGCATAGAGTGCGTTGATGAGGCCAGATAGTTAAAATCTTATTCACATTTGCTCAGAGTTGAATTGGGTTATTCGAGCATGTAAGGGAATTACAGGCCGGATTGGGGGGTCTCAGAAGCGAGTCTGAGAAAAGGAAGACAGGACTGCTGGTGTCAGGAGTGCATAGAGTCTGGGCGAGTTCAACACTTGAGAGTGTTTGAAGGTCGAACGCAAGCAGTTTGCGCAGAAGTCCCTGAAGAAGTCAGAGTAGGCAAAGCTCAGGAGGGATAGTTCCTTCTCATTACAGTGGGAACAAACCCAGGAGAAGCTCCAACCTGTAAGGAGGTTTAGAGCAGAGAAATCTCGAAGAAGGAGAATTGACGGACAGGGTTCGCAGAAGGAACTCGCGAAATCCCGCCGATCGTTGGATTGTGAAGAAGCTGTGGGGAAAGTAACCCGTAGGCGCAGGAAGAATCAAAGCCCATCAGGGTTCGGCATTCGGCGTTTGACGAGGTGAGGCGCAGACTCGTTGGAATCGCGAGCCACGAATTCCTGAATTAACCAGAGTCGTTGATTTCCATGGTACAGGTGGCACGAGATCCTGGGAGGTCGGGATTCGGCATTCGGGGTTCTGTGATGTAAGGGACTTACGACAGGTGAAATCGCGATCCTGCGATTCCCGATTGTATGAGAGGAGAAGTGACGTGGTTGAGTGGGACCACGAGGTTTTAGTGGAGTACAGGTGGAGCTGTGCCGGAGTTCGAGGAAGAAAGGTCCCGAAGGCAGAAGGCCAGTTTCACACGTGCGTCGGAGATCGGCACATCGGACATCGGGGATTGTAAATTCAAGTTGTTGACATCTCGGACAGCGATTTCCCGACAGGGAAATCCCCGACAGAGTGGAAGCGTTGACCATTTGACCATCGGGGTTCAGGGTTTTGAGTTGCATGTGAACTGTGTTCCCGAGTTTCATGATACCGCGAAACCCGATCTCCCGAGAAGCGAAAGGGAGAAATCCGAGGAGATAGCTGTGGGTAGTGAGGACTCATGAGAGTAGTTGGAAGAGTTCTTTGACTCTTCGGGCCTATGAGAAAGAAGGTCCTAGTGAGAGTGGGTCAGACCGTGAGGGTAGGCGACTCGACAACACCAATATACGTGGTTCATCCCCAATGTGGGGCTATGTCCACCAACTCTTCATCTTCTTTATTATCTTCTTCCAATCTTCTTACATTCACAGAGCCACAAAATCAACTCCACATAGGATAGGATATCTGTGCACACCTCGCCAGATCCTCCTTCCCCGAATACGTCAAAGCACAAAGCCCTTCACAATCTGTCTTTACAAAGCCTTACGCAGTCTGTTACAATCACTTGCACATAGCTCTGCAAATCTTACACAATACACACATAGATAGCATCAGCACTAAGCCATCAACCTATACAATCACGTAGATCGAACTCTACAACTTAGCAAAAACCAACAACAGTGGGGCCTCTTATCTCGCTCAACCACTTATTTATACATTACAAAAGGGGCCTAAACATGGGTAAACCCATGGGTCTACATCCCATACCTATTAAATAAGGCCTAAACCCAAAAATCCTGCAAAAGGGGGTGAGATCCTGTGATCTCCACTTCGCCTGGGTGCTTTGTCTTCAACCAGCATGTTGAAGTGCCAAAAATGGTCAAACATGACCAATGTTTCCACAAAACTTGGTCAAGGGCCAAAAAGGACCTACAACACATGGTCAAGAAGTTGTCAAATGAAATCATAGACATGAAGAGAAGTGCAGGGGAGAGAAACCAAGGCCAGAGATACATTACAACGTAGTAGAAGATTTGAAGAAGTTGAAGGCAAATATATCAGTTATGGGCATGTGTAGAATCCCTCAACAAAACGACTTCATGTTACAAGCTTTGAAGTCAGTAGAAAATCCTACAACAAGCACTAAATAAGGATGAAATCTAACTCCCACAGACCTAAGGAATAAACCAACTGTGAACACCTGCTCTGAAGATAAGAAGGGACAACCTTTTTTCCCACCGTTCCTTTTAATGTTTGAAGTCTTCAAAATAAACCTCCATAACTGTTTGGTCGACTCAGGAGCATCTTCCAATGTTATTCCATTGTCTATTTGCAAAAAATTAAGCGCAGTACCTCTCAAAAGTGACAAACATGTGATACAAACAGACATAACCCAAGTGAAGGTCATGGGAGAACTCAAAGATGTAATGATCAGAATAGTGACACACCCTAAATTTGTGCAAGTAATTGACATCATTGTAGTAGATATCCCAGAAGCTTATGGATTTTTATTGAGTCGAGATTGGTCTGAGAAGTTAAACGGATACTTTAGTACAGATTGGGATCACCTTTGGCTGCCATTAAAATGGCACACAAATATGACCAGGATTAAGAGGCAAAGATATCTAAAACATATGGTCACTGACTTAGAAACCATCAATGAACCCTCATCGATCGAATTCCTTATGCTAGGCAGTTATTCCTATGACTCCAATTTCATGAATTTCTCCCCCCTCTCATCTTTTGTTCCCCTTACCCAAAACTCTGAAATGATTTGTCAATAACCTACATTGGAATTCACAGAAAAAATAGGAAAGGGAGAGGGAAGTGACAAGAAATAGGAAGCTGATAAGTTTTTCCCACAAGTTTGGACCTTATACTTTGATGGCTCTAAATCATAAGAAGGTTCTGGGGCAGGGTGCATCCTCATTGATCCAAAAGGTAAACAACATTTTATGTCCTGTAGACTAGAGTTCAAATGCACAAACAATACCGTTGAATATGAAGCTCTAGTACAAGGGCTAAAGAAAGCCATGGACTTGAATGTTAAATAATTGAAGTTCTTCGGAGATTTTGAAATCATCATTAGACAAGTAAGGAATACTATACATTGCAACTCTCCACACCTGAAGAATTACCAACAGGAAGTGCACAGGGTAATAGATAATTTTGAAGCTTTCAACATTACAACAGTCCCCATAGAAAAGAACATTCTTATTTATTCCTTGGCCACCGTTGCTTCAATGATATCACCTCTAGAAGATTATGAAGCCTCCCAGTTCACTGTAGAATTTCTCTACAAACCATCGGTGCCCAACAATATTTCTAATTGGAAGGTCTTTGAAGGAGATGAACATATCATAAACTTTTTGACTAACCAAGATAATTTCAGAGAATTGGCTATTGATGATGAAGTATTCCAGGAACATTCAACATAAACCGATCCTCAGACAGATCAACCAACTGACAAATCGAAGACTCACATCATACCGAAGGGAATAGCCAATTTAGAAAACCTTTTTGACCTAAGGGAAAGATTTGAGGGGTCAAAATACGCGAAGACTGGTAGTTCCTGTCCCATGCATGAAACTATAAATATCGGAACCCCAAAAAACCCAAAAAAAGTAAACCTCAGAAAGACAATATCTAAAGAGGAAAGGAAGGCCTATCTCAAACTTTTTATACAATATCAATATGTCTTTGCATGGTCCTACCGAGATTTGAAAACTTATGATACCCATATCATTCAACACACTATCCCTTTAAAGCCTGAAGTAAAACCCTTCCAATAGAAACTCTAGAAGTACCACCCATTCCTGGAGGCCATCATGTGTCAGAAGTTAAAGAAATTGTTAGATTCCAAAATTATCTTCCATGTTAGACACTTTTCCTGGGTAGAAAACTTGGTTCCTGTAAGGAAAAAGTCTGGGGAAATCCGCCTATGTGTAGATTTCAAAAATATCAACACAACTTTAGAAAAGGACAACTACCCAGTCCCACCAATCGAGCAACTCCTGCAGATCGTGTCTAGATCTGATATTTTCTTCTTGTTGGATTGTTTCTCAGGTTACAACCAGGTTCTAGTTTCAGAAGAATGCTTCTTGAAAACCACCTTCTGAACCAAGTGGGGAACTTTCGCTTACAAATGCATGCCCTTTGGGTTAGCCAATGCAGGAGCGACCTTCCAAAGGGACATGGACGTATCATTTTGGGGACTAATCAACAAGTGTGTGGTAGTCTATTTGGATGACGTGACTGTGTATTCAAAGAACAAAGAAGATCACATCCAACATTTAACCCAGATTTTCGAAAGGTGTAGGAAATACGGTATATCCTTAAACCCTAACAAAACTATTTTCAGTGTCGATGAAGGTAAGTTGTTGGGCCACATTATATCTCTAGCAGGAATTCGCATAGATCCAGAAAGGATTAAAGCTATAGATCATCTTCCATTACCTCACAACAAAAAGGCTATGCAATCGTTCTTCGGGAAAATCAATTTTGTGAGGAAATTCACCCTCGACGTCACAGAAACTATCAAACCCTTAAAAAAAATGATTCGTAAAGATGTTGAGTTCAAGTGGGATGATGAACGAAAGAAGGCTTTCAGCAATATTAAGACTGCAATATCTCAAGCCCTAGTATTTTGAAGCCTTGATTTCAACAAATATTTATTCCTCTTTACTTTCGTGTAACAACCCTAGTAGAATATATACTTAGGGATTGTTAAGTAAAAGATTTATTAAGTAATTAATTTTTCCTAACATGTTAATAACTAAACAACAATTGGTCTAATGATATT
>SNQJ01S0031547.1:82763-141049 GCA_010110895.2 Picea sitchensis | reverse complement strand
TGATATTAATTAAGTATTTATTAATTAATTAAAGGTTATAATTTTGATTAATTAATTAAATACCTATTACATTTAATAACATGAGTATTAAATTTAAAAGATTAATAAGTTATATTGTTTAAATTGAAAAGGTTACGTACACGAAAAGGGATAACATATTAATTAAAAAAGGATAAAATAATAAAGGGGATAAGGGGCATTAACTACGAAAGGATAAGATAAGGCAATAAATGGGTAGGTAGGAAAGTAAATGAGGGGGAAGTCGGTGAAGGAGGAATATGGAGGGGAAGGAGGTTTACGAGGGGATCATTCTACAGGAGATTGTGGATTGATTTTTGGGCTCTCTTGGATTTGCAGAGAGGAGTTGAGTTTTGGAGTCAGATTGGATCAGTACAGGCACCGGTTTGCTGGAGGTTTTGGGCACAGGGGCCAGGATATCCATATGATATCCTGGAGCTAGGTAGTTGTCCTAGTTGGCAGGGAGGATAGTAGGTTTGGGCAGTGTTTACATAGTTTAGCAGCGGTCAACAAGGCAACAACAAGGCAGCAAGGTGAATTAGCATCAGACCCAGGTATTTAAAATTATGCATTGTTTTTAATCTGTTATAAAATTTTATTATTCGTTGTTAAACTTACATGCGTAGGTGTTAAAATAGAAAGGAATTATTGAATTTTCATAAATCTAGTAGAAGTTACTGTCTTGTTGTAGAATTACTGGATGTAAAATTAATATGGCCACTACATTTCGCCTCTGACCAATCGTTAGCCGTAGTATTAACTCAGAAGGATGATGAAAATAATGAGGCCTCGATGCCATTCATGAGCACTAATATCCAAGGTGTAGAACTAAATTATCCTGCTATAGACAAGCTGACTTATGTGGTATACAAGGCAGTAAAACATTTCAGATCTTACATCCTCAAGAACCATACCAAAGTCATCGTCCCTCACCTTGCAGTCTGATCCCTATTTACTCAATAGGAAATGGGTGAGAGAAAAGGAAACTGGATGGCAGTAGTCCAAGAATTTGACCTAGGTATAAAACATGCTAAACTGGTTAAGGGACAAGGGTTATGCAAACTAGCATCTGTAACCCAGGACCAAGTAAATGAAGACCCTAGATGGGAGAAGGTATTGGCATTATGGTGTGGTGAATCTTCATACATTTCCCCAGGGAAAGAGTCTTGGTATGAGCAGTTGACCTATCTCTTGCATAATGGGACTTGCCCAAAAAACCTAAACCCTAGGGAAAGGAGAGCCCTCAGGTTAAAATCCGCACAATATCAGCTCATAAATTCAGTACTCTTTTGTGTTAATTATGATGGGGTACTTTTAAGATGTCTCGAATGTGAATATGCAGACAAAGTTCTGAAGGAGCTCCATGATGGTCCTGTCAGTGGACATTTTGCAGGAAACACCACCACTCATAAAATATTGAGAGATGGCTATTATTGGCTTACTTTGTTCAAAGATGCTTACACATATGCTAGAAATTGTAAGACTTGTCAAGTGATTGTGGGGAGGGAGAAGAGAGAAGTTGTCCCACTTCAACCGGTGGTCGTTTCTAGGCCATTTGAGAAATGGGGGTTAGATATCATAGGAAAAATTACACCAAGTTCCTCAAAACAACACAAATACATACTTACTGCCACCGATTATTTCACAAAATGGACAGAGGCCATCCCTCTGACTCATGTAAACGAGAAGGTGGTAATCAAATTCATAGAACAACAACTGATCACAAGGTTTGGTGTCCCTTTTGTCCTTGTTTTTGATAATGCATCTTACTTTTCTTCCACCTTATTAACAAAGTTTTCTCTAGACAAATGAATCATAATTAGATACTCTGTAAATTATTATCCACAAGGAAATGGAGTGGCAAAATCAACTAATAAGAACCTAGTGAGGATATTGAAGAAAATGGTTGGAGACAACCAGAGGAATTGGCATAATATACTCCATAACGCTTTATGGGTAGATAGAGTTACACCCAAGGAAGCTATAGGGAATTCCCCATACTTTCTAGTATATGGACAGGAAGCCATTCTTCCGAACAGACTATATCTTCCATTTCTTCAACTTGCTCAAGAGTCAAGAGGACATTCCTCATCAGTCATACAACAAAGAATTGACACCTTGCTCATGTTGGAAGAAGAAAGGGATAAATATAAATCAATGTTCATAGCTCACCAACAGATAGTTAAAAGGTGGTTTGATAAGCATAAGGCTAAAGAAAATAATTTTGAAGTAGGATACTTAGTCCTAAAGAGGGAAAGAGCAAATGAGCCTAAAGGAAAACATTCTAAGTTTCAAAATCTATGGCTCATACCTTTCCAGGTGGATGGGAAGATTGGGTTAGGCACCTATCGACTGCAGAATCTGAGGAGGAAACCTGATGCCCTCCTGATGAATGGCCAAGCTCTAAAACAATATTTTCATTAAAAAAAAAAAAAAAAACTTGTGATGTTTATTTCGATTGTGAAACACATTTTTGTTTTATCTTTTTCTATTTTACTTCTGTTCTTCTAAATATGGTGTTTAGCAAGACAATGGTTGACCTCAAATCATGTGATATGATGAACTCTGTTCCTAACTCATCTCTCACATACAACACAAGAAACATTGGGGAACCTGCGGTTGTTTCGAAGGGTCCTCTATTTAACCTGTGCAGATGAACAACTCTGAACAACTCTGGAGAAGTGCAGAGGTGTCTACCTGGTGGTTTGGTGAAACCTTAAGGGAAATATGGTAAGCCAGAAAGGACTGCATGCACCTCAAAGGTAGATCTAATGAGTTTCACCTTAACCATTTCATTTTGCAAATAAAAAACGTCCTCCTCTCCCACTTGCTTAGGGAAATCTACCGAAATAAAATAAACTATATCAAATGAGTGCACATTAGGAAAGGGTATGTAGATAACTCTTTCGGGCCTATGGACACTAGCTGGTAGTGGAGCAAGGTCTGTGACATTTGGGTGACTTCGTCGAGGCTATGGAAGCTCGCTAGCAGTGGAGCAACACCGTAGCAAATGAATAAGGGTAACTAAAAGGCCTAGTTCCAGTGAATTCTTTACTATACTCTTGTCAAAGGGGGCATGAGTCAAGGTTACAAGAAACGAAGGTTGAATAAAGGTTTCAAACCCCACAGGCAGGCCCTGATGTATCAACCAAGGAATTTCAAATGCAAGGGTAAAAGGGGCTCTCATTAAAAACCAATTAAGTTCTTCACCATCTTTGGCATCAGTCGAGCCTAAGGGAGGGAACAGATTCTGATTTCGCCCAATAAGTCTCTATTTGTTGACTACTCAACACACCCTAAAAATCCCATGTCAATTATTCACTTTTTGGGTACCACTTGATCTTTGCACTATCTGATTCGAGTTCCTTTTGAGAAATGCTTTGTGTTTTCTTGTTCTCTTGACTGTCATTTTCTATTCAGGTTTATTTTAATTTATGAAACCCCATGAATTAAAAAGGATTAACACTTAAATAAAGAATCAAAAGCCAAAACACTTCACCCGACATGCTCACAATTTGGAATCGGAAAGAATTCAAAGATTGAAAAGAACCACTCGAGAAACCTCAGTCACAGAGCACCAATATTCATTGTTATTGGAAAAAGAAATATTTTGTTTTACGACAAACATCACATAAGGATATCGTCGATAGACGATATTCTTCGGCATCGGTAAATGACAAAGGGAATATGCATTAATGAAGACAGAAATGATATCGTTGATAGTCGATACCCTACACACTTATCGGAATCGGGGAAAACCGAAAAGGATCACAATGAACATTCTGACCATGCTAAAGATTTTTCCCGATCACCGATCCGTGAAGCGTTTCGACATCGGGAGTTTTCGAGGAAGCCAAATCCGAAGAAAAACACATGATAGGTTTATTGTCGATCGCTGACCCCCGATGCCTTTTTCGACATCGGCTAACCTAGGTTTGTTTTAGAGCACACAACTTGAATAAAGTCCCGACTCTGATTTATACACGTAAATTAGGGCACCAGTCTTCAATGCCACATGTATTTTCTAGATTGGAGAATCGTACAGTCTAGTTTCTACCCCGATTCATTCTTGGTTCCCTAGGTCCAGGTCACACCTCTAAGTCAGCCTTACCATGACAGCATTGTACGATGAGATTGATCAGCGTCAAATATTTTGTGAGGGACATCGACGAAAATGTTTTTAGTGCATTATCGATCCTCGATCCACCCACTGAGAAAGCGACATGATGGGACATTTAGCGTTAGATATGATTAGATTTTGAACATTTAAGGGGATAATTAATAAAAAATATCTCATAGTGGATACCTAATGCATCAATCAAAATATCCGTTTAAAATCCCCAATAGACCACATCACCCTTCGTGCCTCCGTCGTCAACCCACGATGAATTTAAGTTGCAGAGATTTAGCGACAGATTTGTTTAAAATTCACTCATCACCCAAATTGAATGGTGAATTCAACACAATAAGTTCTTCTCTAGTTTAAATTCTCTTGAACCATTGTAAATGAAATCATTCTGCATGCAAAGAAATTTGAAGCATCCAAAGAAGCAAGACAAGAAATTTGAAAGTTGCAGAGATCCCGTGAGTATCAAATAACTAGGTTCAGCAAGCTTCACAGGTATGTACCCAATTCTATGGATTTTACATGGTTTCATTTCATATATTTTTATTTGGTTCTATTCTTTACACAGTGTTTGAAGGATTATTTCAATTGCAGGAATGATGCAGCCAAGAAATCCAACCACTAGACAATCGTCGAGGGCACCGAAGCTGAAAGAACTAGAGGTAGGAGAAGGCTCTTCTCCAGGGGGCGCAAAATAATTAGAATTTACTCTAAGCCCGAAACCAGTCATTAAGAAATATACAAAGAAGGATTTCATTCAACCTCCCGCCTTTGGAGACACAGAGACAAGCACAGGAATCAAGGCGGCACTCCCACATTAGGGAGAAATCTTCAAAAAGATCAGCCTGGAGGAATTCCTGGAATATATTCTGCACAGTGGCCTAGATGTTATAAATATCGACGACGAGGTGTTTTCGAATATCTGACGATCGTACCTGCACATGGTAGCAAGAAAAACCCCTTTGTTTCCCTGTGTCGAACTTCTGAAGTGGCTCATTGACCACACGAACACACAAAAATGTTTGATCAACGACGACAATGGTGGATGTGTCAGAGTGTTCCTTCCGATGGAGGTCGAGAAGTATTACAAGCTTAGAGACCCTAAGGAGTGACTAAACATAGATTTTGTTGTAAAATTCTATGAGTGCCATGACACCAATTGGGTGATGGCCTCATGGTGGAGAGAAGATAATAAATACACAAACCACAGTATCGGCTGGTACCAGACGACCAACTTAAGGGAGCCATACATCTACCTGATGGCTCTCATCTTCCAATTATATGGGGAGAAGGACTACTCTAGATTTTCTGAGGCATGGATACCTCTAACTTACATAGTGGCCATCTCCGGGAGTGTTTTCAACTGGGAATCCATCATCTCTAAGAAACTTAGCATCTACATACAACAGGCTCAGATGCCAAAGGAAGGAGAGACACCAACTTTCTACATGGCTTCATATTTACTTGATGTCATGTGTTCCAGAAACATTTTTTCAAGCATGAACCTAAGCTAGCACGTCGCAGAGCTCCCGGTCCATGTATATTTCAGCATCCTATGGGATAACAGGTACAAGAAATCCTATTCCCTCATTTGCGATGAATTCATCGCACGTATTTATTTCATTCTTTTCAAGAAAGAATGCCCAAGACTATCAGTCGCGGCCAAAAAGATGATATCAAAGGTAGGCCATTGGTACTTGGACGAGTGAGACACATACATCAGGGTGTTTGGGGCCACCGGAGCACCACATATTCTGCCAGCATATGTTCCTGATCGGCTTGTAGTGGGAGAGATATGTTACCAAACCGTCCTGCAAGGCTACAACGCCACCCTGGTCAAGAATAAAAAAATAGGCGTTTATACCCTATGGATTCCATGTAGGTTTCTACTTGGTGAAGGACACCACTCAAGCCAAGAAAGAAGGGCTAAGCCAATTGGAGTTTAGATCCCAGACCGACCGATTCTACAAGCACACCCCAAAGGGTCTAGTCTTGAAACATGCTTCAAAAGTGTCATCCTGTTGGCCATACGCCCACAACAAATTTGAAGATGAAATATTCAAAGAAAATGCCCAATACTGGGAAGAGGTGGTGGCAAGGATGACTGACCCCAAAATGACCAGGTTTAGAGCCATGAGCCTGGATGAACAGATGACAAGCATAGAGAAATCGTCTCAAGAGGCCCTCAGATCTAGAGAGGAAATGATAGTAGCTAAAGCAGCAGAGGTTCCCTTGGTAGCGGCCAAAGTAGCAGAGGTTCCCTTGGTAGCATCGAAGCAGTAGTGGTTCCCCCCATAGCCCCGGTGCAAGACAAAGTTTTCCACATGACACAGGACATGTTGGAAAGGGGGTTACTCATGATAGAACAGGCGCAACAAATAATTGATCAGCTGTGAGACAACCCAGACCTCATAGGAATGATAGGGTCCCCTCTCGATAACCTATATGGAAGCCAAATAGGCCCAAGCAACCCTGAATTAATAGACATTGATGAAATCGTCAGGTTAGATGAACCTGAATTCACAACGCCACCAGCCAGATCAATGGCGGGTGTTTCATCTCAGCCGGAGATAATCAAAACATCAGGGAGAGCAAGTGCGCCAAATATTCTCAGCAAATTAATAAACATCTATGATTATGAAGAAAGCCCAGAGGTACCCCTGGTGACCCCTGTACAAATCATAAAGGAAAAGGAGCTAGGGAAGGCATCCTCTCTAGCTCACAATGCTCAAATTTTCCTCCCAGAGAATGAACAAGAGGTCGAAAGTGTCTTAGACACTAAGTTTCCTGACACACCGAAGACCCAAGCAGATGGTCCGAGGGTCGAGCCGGTTTCAGGAGAGAAAAAGGAAGAAGCTCCACAACGGAAAATCGACGTCTCAATGATCGATGATCAAGTAAATACCGAGACTACCCCTGACACCTTAATTTTAATCAGTACTCAAATTCTCGATGAGAAACAAATAGAATCCAGACCGTCGGGACGCATAGAGGAAGTTCAAGAACCCATCCTTGAACAAATATATACCATCGGGAGCCTGGGAAATATGCTCACTTGGGGAGATCAACAAATCCCCAAACCCATGGACGAAGTAGCTGACATACATACCATCACTTATGACTGGAAAAGGAAAGATATTGTGTAGAGAACCACTAAGAAGAGGAGGTTCACTCTAGATCGCTCCATCCTCATCACCACGGAGGAAAATTTGATAAATAATGAGCATGCCAAAACATCTGAACTTATCGGCGCAGGGATGGAAATAACAGATGCCACCCTGGACAGAGCAAAAATGGATGAAGAGGAGTTAGTTGTTGCTCTAAAAGAATTGGAACATTTTCACCACTTGGCAAAGTATTACCAGGACACCACACAGGCCACGATGTTCCTAAGGAGAAAATTCAAGGAGGCCTACAACAAATTTACAAATGAACGACACCTATTAACTGCAAGGATAGTTGAGCTTCAAGAAGACACCCTCATGGCACTGGCGATGTGCAAGGATATGGAGATGTGGTATGAGAAAGCACACCAAGCCGTGGAAAGGATTGACTATATCAGTGTGGTGCAACAAGGTCGAGACACCGAAGAGCACAGAATCTAGGTGTAAAACGAAAGTAGCATTGACTGCATAAGGAAATAGGCCGAATATTGGGTAAAACTGGCTCAGGAACCTCATCGAGAAATCCAAGAGAAATGGGTCGAGTGCGAGAAAAGATGGACCAAGATAAACCAAACAATGAGAGAGATTGGCCTCCCTGAATTCGGCACACCCGATGACTTTGTTGACTTGCGTGACATATTCAAATCACATGTTGAACAAGACTCATCATGGGCTACTACAGTAGCAAAGGTGACAGACATGGTGCCAGGATAGGTGCAGTAGCTCATGGAGCACCCAATCAAATCTCTAGACATGTTGCAACAGTTAAGTGCCAGAATAGTCAAGTATCGTACACGAGCAGTAGAGATAAGAGAGATTCTTTTATCCCCAATGGAACAACATAGATTCCCGTATGCCAACACATGTGAGGATCTCTTCATCAAGTGGTCAGAGCACGAGAAGAGTCACCCACTTAAGTGAGATCCTAAGATGACTCTTAGAAACACTGATAGAAGAATGCGCCATGTGGCGAGTTTTGTTTTACTTAGTTGCACTTTAATAGTTATTTTTATTTAATAGTATGTTATAAATAGGAGGATCGACCTATTAGCAGAGGTCGATGGTTGTTGCAAAGACCCTCATTTTTGGATTTTGTTAAGAACTATTTCAAAGCTTCCTTGATTGAGAAGTCATGTTTAGGACCAGAGACAAGTTTGTGTTTTTTCATCAAAAGCGTGTATGATTGGATGTGGAGAAGAATTATTTCTCATTTCATCTCATGAATGGATGATGTAATGAGCAAGAGCTACTAAATCTGTTGATAAGTTATCTAATTCAATGTTTTACATTTCTTGTCTTTAATGATGAAGATAAATCATTGTGTTATTATGTGATTGATGATTAGAGTTAAGTGAATTATTTTACTTACCATCATTTATCGCATGCATGTTTTCTTCTGATAAATTGTATCTCAGTCAGTAATTGGAATACCAACATGATTAATGTATTAGTACTAGGCCTGTGGTAGAGATCAATAATTGTCTGCATGCTAGAGTGAAAGGGTTATCCCAAGCTTAGCCTCTTCTCTATTAGTTAAGCTTGTTACCACTTTGTTACCTAGTTGGTTTATACTAGCTTTTATCTTATATCGGTCCTGTTATCCCGATATCTAGGGATAACTAGGAGATCATGTCTCGAGGCCCACATGGTCCTAGACATGGAGTACCGAGAGCAGGAGCGACCTGAGGGTCCCTGCTATCCCATATCTAGATAACTAGGAGATCATGTCCTCGAGGCCCACATGGTCCTAGACATGAGTACCGAGAACAGGATTGACCCGGAGGCCACTCCTGGGTGACCCATCTTCTTCTTCTCTCAGCCAGCTTTGTCCCGACATCCATACCAACCTCCATCACCACCGGTCTGGGTTTGCATCGGAGAGGGCTCTTGCTCATGAGGTAATTGTTCCGTATCGCTGGTATGTGTCATATTTGATCATTATAACCTTCTTTATGTATGTACTAGATCTTCTATTCTTTCGTGATAACTGCTTGGATCTTACACCAATTCACTTGACCACCGCTAGTATGGGATTGATTGGGTAGCTTAGCAAGTTGGTATTCATGGGTCGTGGTTAGCCACCAATGGGGTTTGAAGAACCAAGGAGCAATTTTGGTGCCAAGTAGCCGAACACCGAAGCTCCACTCAACCACACATCTTTGGTAAGCCTTGCCTCGTAATCCTTTCTTGTAAGCTTACCCGGCTACTCCACTACCTTTCCCCTATTCTTGGTAGTTTCAGGAAAACTATCCGGCTTACTCCACTAATGACTAATCCAACAATGACTTCACAATGGGATCCAGAAGCTATAGACCTTTTTATATATGAGTGAAATCCCCCGGATATCCTGGTGAAGATGCCTCATCGCGAGGGTTTCCTCCTCAGCTTTGATGGCAGCTGGCGAAGATTGTCCCAAGTCCCATTATGAGAAGATTTTTGAATTCCTTCCAACACTTCCCTCGCTGGATGATGAGGCTTGAAGACTTGGTGATGAAGTTTCTCTTCAGCCTCTCCCCGCATGGAGAGGAAGTCAAGATGGTATATGATGACCTCTAACCGCCAGGATTCATTCTATGGAGCATTTTGAGAGGGTTTTCCTCGCAAGGTGACCATGGAAATGGAAGATATACAATCATTTCTTAAAGAACTTGAAGATGTAAAACAAGCACCGAGATCGCCGAGATTATCGGTATAGGTTCCCGAAGTCATTTTTTACCGACATTCTCTTGGTCGTCATTCCAAGACAAGTACCTAGTTTACCTCTATATTAAAGGACTTGAGGTACATTTGAGTTTCATTCTAGACAAGAAAAGTCCGAAAACACTTCCCAAGCTCGCACGGCCATGCAAATTGAGAGGTATCCGTTCATGAAAAAGATTGATGCCATACACGCTATCAGAATGATGCAAATCGGGTCTCCGTGAAAAACTTTGAAGATAATGCTAAGAGAAAGGTGAACAAATGGTTGACCAAATTAATAAGGAGCAACTTGAACAAGATGATGAAGCACCACCCGGGCTCCTCCCACCGACGAAGTCATGCAAGAACTTTGTTTCTCCTATACGAAAGTGAAGAAGAGGTTAGTCACTTCCGCTTCAAGATGCTAATGACACCGTATTCGTAAGATGAAGAGAGGAAATGGAAGCCTCGGACTAAGTAGAAGTCTCTTGTTGTGAAATTGAAGACAAAGAAGCAACCCATGAGGATGAAGCACCAAGAATCATTCCTCAGCCTGATGAAACTCTCCAAGATCCCCGCTAACTGCACAAGATGAAGAAATGAGGTAAGTTGGCTTTTGATTCTTTTGATGATGCCTGTTTTATGATTCAGAAAATAAAAAAGGAACGGAACCCTTGGACGAACCAGACCCCCTATATCTCGAGATTGAAGACGTAGAGGAAGACCATCCATCCGATGATGATATCCAAATACTTGAAGCTCTTTTGATCGAAGGATTATGAGGTAAATTGTTCCCCTTCCAAGTTTTAAATGGTTATTTACATTGCGACACAAAGAGTGAAAAAGTATTTGATGATTTGACTCCCACATGTTATGATAATGATACTCCATTAATGTAGCCGATTTCGATGAGTTCATACATGTTAGAAGACGAAGGTGGGATGTACCGTTATGACCTAGATCCCATCTATGACACGAAGGATCATCTCCATTTTACAATTACCACACAAAGAAATTTCTTTTGGACCAATGGCAACAAGGAGATGAGGTTTTGCTTTGTGGCCTTCAAAAACACCAATGATGAATCTGTACCTTATCTTCGGGATACTTCGCTTCCTTACCTTGAAGATGTTTGATGAGTATACGAGCACATGTACCCTTTATGAAGATGATTACCGATCACCGTTGTGTTCAGACTATGGCACAAGTAAAGACCTCGTTTTCTTAAAGGAAGTTACTCATGACATTTCATCCCAAACCCCCGCTATTTCTTTGCCTTCCGCTCCATTGAGGTGTAGTTAAAGTACTTTTTCGTGGTTGAGTTTTCCTTCCGGCAAACCCTAGATTTCAAGGGTTGGTTGTTATACTATTCTCATCAGCTTCTTCAACCTTCTTCTTGATGATCTACGTATCTACTAAACTTTCTCACAATCCTTTCCTTAGAATGTGAGGATGTCCTAGGTAACCAAATTACCTGCCCCTTGTGTCCGCTTTTCCTAACCTTTGAGAATTTCATGACCTCTTCTTGGATACGATTGAGTGCTTTTCTCGTGAGATGGACTTGGCGAGATTTTGTCCCTCCCACCCACCCATGAGTTAGAGTTTGGACCTCACATGATGTGTTATATGTTCTAACTCATGACGGTTTGTGCTTGATTTTCATTGTTTTACTTTATATTTTAGCACAAAGGCAAAAGTTTCGTGGAGCTTGTTGGATTGGTTATTATTGTTTTGACTACACCAACATGTACCAATGTAAGTAATACAGTGTAAGCATTTCAATGAGACATTTACATTTATACGCCTGGTTCCACATTTATGTATCGCCTTATATGCACAATTATCATGTATATGTTATTTGCTTTACAGGGTGGCAATACAACCCCGTCTCTTGTCGCCGAAGTTCTTTTGTCAAGTGTGAGCAGTGTCATTGTGTCTACTGTAGATTACCGAGGGTTCTCATGCTCGGTAGCTTACGCATGTCCCCGAAGTTGGAGACAGATGTTATCCCGATATCTAGGGGATAACTAGGAGATCATGTCTCGAGGCCCACATGGTCCCATACATGGAGTACCGAGAGCGTGAGCGCATTCTGAGAGATGGTCCCCGAGGACCCATCTTCTTCTTCTCAGCTTTGTCCTCGGGAAGATCCATACCAGCCATCACTACCGGGTTCGGGTTTGCATCGTAGAGGGCTCTTTTGCTTCATGTGAGGTAATTGTCCAAGGTATCATGGTATGTGCTCATATTTGATCATTATAACCTTCTTATGTATGCATTAGATCTCTTTCATTTCAGATAACCGCTTGATCTTACACTAATTCACTTGACCACTATTGGGATTGATTTGGGTAGCTTAGCAAGTTGGTATTCATGGGTTTTGGTTAGCCACCAATGGGGTTTGAAGAACCATCAACCACCTCTCATATTATCACTTTTTTCATCTTAAAACCCCACTCATCTCATCCCATTCCCTAGTTCCGCCACATTAGGATGACCATCCGTGGTACATCTTGTCTGGGAAGAAGGCCAAAGGCCCGTGGGGTAAAAGTACCGGTAAAAGATAAGATTAGTTGCAGGGAAAGATGAAAACCTAGGAGATGCTTATTCTGTGGGATCCCCGAGAAGGCAATAAAAGCCTCTAAAGAAGAAACCCAGGGACCCTAAGAAAATGTGATAAATGAATCAATGCAAGACCCAGTTCAAGAGAGGATGGGAGGTCTTGTCACGAGCCGGCCCATTATGTCTATAGGTATTTAGCTGCTGTATGACATTTCATCCTGTCACTCAAACTGTGGCAAGGACCTTTGGTTGCATAATAAAGGAAGGGGGGTTCATCAATGAGCCAACCCTCTCTATTTCTCAAGATACTAGTGGGTAATCGCCAGCCACTGCCACTCCAGCCAGCGCAAAGTGTCCTCTTCACAAGGCTTGTAGCAAAAAATGTAAACAAAGAAAATAAGGCAATAAGGGTCTGGAAAAAATGCATCCATGATCTGGGTCCAGCTCTCCTACAAAGGCAAGCACCCACAAAGACGACACTGTACTCTAGGTCTCGGGACTATGACTAGACATCCCTAAAACCACATCACGCCACTATACATGGTTTGAATAACCATTTCATGGAAACCTCCATTACTGTGGGTATTAGCCCAATAGGTTGCCTCCTTTTGGTTGCTTTGGTTTTGTATAGTGGGTTTGTGTAGGGTCTTTTGAGCTCTTAGAAGATTTGTTAGGGATGTTATGCATATATTTGATAAATTTTAATGATGAAATATGATTTACATTGCGATGATCTAGGCCTGATGAGCCCCCGGAGGGCGTAGCCTTTGATGTGCAGACCATGCTTGGCTGGACAGTATTGTGAGGATCTAAGGGGAGATGATTAGCTCTGACCTCCATAAGGCTAAAGGCCCACCAGATGGACGCTAAAAGGGCAGAGGCAAGACAGGTTTTGTGACGAGCCCTTGCTCAGATAAGAAGAGGGACGCCCTTATCAAGACGTTTTGGCATAGGTCATGACTTGGGGATCAGCCTGGCGATGGGACATGGACCTTGATGGATGTGACGCCACCTGCTAGTTGATCCATTTCTAGAGCATGCTGCCACATGCTAGGTCTCTTGGGCACGTTGACAAGTCGGACTTGAGGGGCAATGTCTTGCTCATTGGATGGTTATCAAGCCCTGTAAAGGGCCAACGCCTCCCTAAAGGGGCTTGACATCATTTTAGCTCATATTTGGCATTTAGGCATGTAAAAGTGACAAATGATTAAAATCATCAGATTGTTAGCCTTGTCGGCGCATTTTATTGGACCTATTTGTAAATTAAAGCACAAAGTATTGTATAAATAGAGGATGTTTTTCCCTCTTGATCATAACACAACTTGCTCATTTGAGAGGTCTTCTTAGCTCTTTTGCTTTGATTTTGGTCTCTTGAAGTGGCAACCTCTTCGAGGAGTTATTTTTTGGCAAAGTGGTGCTTCCATGCTATTGGAAGGTTTACAACTAGGTGTGATTGGCTTTCTTCATGATCTTGTAAGTGTTTTAATCAAAACTTCTTGATTGAATGGTTGCTGTCTAGCATTTGCATTCATTGTTATCTTGTTGTTATTTGCTTGATCCTTGAAACCCTAGGGAGCCTACACACAAGTAGGTTGAGGCTCATGTCCCCATAGCATAAGATTATAGCCATTGGATGTTAGAGGGTTTAGCCCAGCCATAGCTACACTAACCTTCTTTTTATCTTGAGCTGGGTTCTTAGCATAAATTGAAGAAAGAAGGCCCCAGGCTCAATTGATTTTACACCTAGGGTTTCCTTCTAGGGGTTTTGAAAAGCCTTGCCATAAACACTTTTCAGCCATAGGTTCATGCTTTGAGCTAGCCATTTTGCCAAGAAAGTCTTGCATGAGAGAGGATTAGGCCTAGGCCTAGCTTTAGCTACACCTAGGTAAAGTCTTTCCTTCTTAGGGTTAGGGTCAGGCCTTGTTTAGCAACACCATTAAAACCCTAGTTCTCTTGTCCTTAGTAGGTTTGAACTCTTCCAAACCACATTAGTCACACCTCATTTGACTCCATTAACCCAAGGCACTAGTCTAGGAATGATCTTGAAGCTTGTTGTGCCTTAAAACTTTCAAACTACCTTCAAAATTTGGGTAAACCTACTAACCTGCCGCCTAACCCTAGCTAGTTTTGTGGACTAACCCCTAGGAGGATAACGCTATCTTTAAAAGGAACCTTTGCTTGATAGAAAGGCCCTGTTGTTCCCTTCAGAGTCAGGAGTTAAATTGCATTTTTGATGGTTGATTTTGTCAAACGTCCACCATTGGCTAGCTAACTTAACACCAAAAATTATATAGAGGTGACGCTATGTCTTGTTTTCTTGCTTATACCTAAACGTTGTGACTTCACTCATCTATTTTGATTGACATTGAGCTACTTAATGCATCCGGTAGTGATAAATTTTGCAAACAAGTTTTTGCTCTTTTGTCTCTCATTTTGACTTGAATCAAAAGCTCTAATGCCACACCCTCAGAAAGTGTAAATAGTATAGGTGACGCAACATTATATTGCATATGAGCTGATTTGACATATCATATCATTAATGCAATAAATACATGGTTTTAATTGTACACATTGAATGCTTTTGATGTATTTATTGAAGAAGTGACTCTTTCCTTTGTTTGATAATCATTGACTTCGCCAATAATTATATTTATTCATTAATATAAATACATTTGTAAATGGGTCATTGATTTCATGAAGTACTAACCCACCTGCAAGCACATTCTAGTTTTCCCTTTGTTTTGTCTCAAACAGGTGCATCATCAATGGTCTTATCTTTTTGACTATCTCTTCTCGGGCATCAATCTGTGAAAGGGGTTTCCTTGACTTGGCCTTTACCCTTTAGCCTTTCTTTAACCCAGATTGCCTTAGGGACGTCTCCCTTGGACTTTCCCTCCTAAATAGAAAGAGCCCCCCATCGAGGTGACAGTGGGTGGGGAAGCTCTTGTTACGCCGGTTTCACACCTTGAATCAAGCCCTTTGGACCTTTCCTACAAACCGTGCGATAACAGGTCCCACCTAAGAGAAAATACAAAAAATAGAACATCTGAACTGAAGGAAAAACCTTCACAAGAAAACGTAAATCCCATCGATTAATTGGACGAATCACAATATCTAGAGAACCATTCCACCATTAAATGCTGCAGAGCCTAATTGGGCCTCGGTGGTGGGTTTGGTTCCTGTAGTTGAGTTAAATGGATTTAGGACCCATCAACACCTTCTTTCTTTTATATTTCTTCTTTCCCTCGGTCTGTTGGTTGTCCTTGGGAGTTGTCGATTGCACACTGTGTACATCTGACATCTAGGTTATAGAGGAAGTTGAACTAAGAGTTTGGTTGGCCACAAACTGTTGAATCGATCATTGTTGAAGTCGATTAGAAAACAGATCTGTGGAATTTCTTTGTGCCGAGCCAACAATGTCATTAGAATGAGGCCCAAACTTTTGTTTTTATTTGTGGAGAGTTGACCGCAGTGCATCTAGTAATATCTCATATAGCATGCTGGATTGAGAGTAAAGCAGCTCTAGTTGTTGGGCTCTCATAATAGCCTCTTCTTCAGAAAACACCTCAGACGTTACTATGTCTTTGGACACACATGGAACCAAAGACTTTAAGAACCACTCAAGCATGAAAGCAAGAGGGAATTTAACCTTAATTAATATCTTTCATCGTTGCCATTCTCAGATATGATTTGAGATATGGTTATCCTTTGTCTGTTCGAAGTTGGCCAACAACTCAGTGTCGACATCGTATCTCATTGGAAACTAGAAATGGTTCAGGAAAACCATAGACAGGTCATTAAAGTAATAATACTTCGAGAAGTCAAGATCGATATACCATTTCACTGCACCCCTGATAAGAGTGTGTTGAAACAGGTGCAACTGAACAGATTCATATTTCAACGAGTTAGATGATCAACACAATTGAAAAGTTGTCACATGATCACCTGGGTCTTTGCCAGGTTTTCCCTCAAACTTAGGAATGTTAGAAGGCAACTTAGTCGACATCGGGGACCAAAGTGGATCGTGACAGATTGGGTCATTTAACAATATCGACAGATCTAGAAAATGCAAATTTGTCAGAAAGGGTAGTTTCGGTTATGGAGAATTTAGATGAAAAGAAGGGCCTAGATTTTGACTGGCACCAGGTTCCCAGAAAAATTTGGACTACTGGCCAGGATTTTGGTAGAAACTGTGGCCCTGACCAGCAAACGGAACCTGTGTTTGTTGTTGCATCATCAGCTGACTCCCGAAGTTAGATGACATGGCTTCCATATGGATTTTCCCCTGTGTAGTGTTCCAAGGACCTTGGTTGGGGATGCCCCCAACCGATCTTCCAGGCATAGGTACTGAACTTTTCCCAGGGTACCATTGAGTATGGAAGGGGTTGCCCCGACCAACATCCTTGATGAGGTAAAACCTTGTGAAGGATTCCAAAGACCCTCAGTGGAGTGAACTCTTGTCATCTCTCCCTACGAAGGAATAACACTTTGCGTAGGATTTGTTGACCAACTCTGGGGTTTCCCCCAGTCGAGAATGCGGAAGAAGAAAAGGATTTATTTCCAAATTCTCCAAACAAAGAAAATGGAATTGATCCCACCGGTGTCATGTAGGATGAAGATCCCAAACTGCTTCCACTGAACAAACTATAGTTTGCATGAGACTCGTTCAGATGCTGAAATGTGCCACCGAGTGAAGGGGACAGAGGAGGTATATGACCCCCACCGTAAGGAATTGCATTAAACGGGTTAGTGGTGCCCACAATGGATCATTGCAAGGAAGCATTAATAGAGCTCCCTGCCCCCAAACCTATGGTCTATAAATTAGAGTAAGTAAGAACTAAGTTCGAGTCAAAACCAGGCATCTCATATGAAGAGAAGAATGGTCAAAATCAGCGAAGGAATCGAACCACTACCCGAAGTAGTGGGGATCGAGACCGTTGTGGTCCTTCCAGGAAGAGGTGGGGGAGGAGGTGAAACACCCCCTCCTACGGTAGCTTCAATATGAGTATGAGGACTCCCTCATGAAATATCATTGGATGCTTCCATCGCCGCTCGCCAAACGAATTTTTGTTCGGGTGAAGTTACCTCAAGAGGCACTATCTGTATTAGAAGCGGTGTCGATATATCAGTGATCAGAGGATTTAATGGCCTGAAACCTTTGGTCTCTAGGTCATAAATAATGGATTCCTCTGGTGCAAGAAATTCTTCTCTTGGAGCTGGCTCGAGTAAAGTTTCTTGTGCCCCGATAGCTTTGAACGATCCTTCTTGATCAAGCCTGCGCCTCAACGGTGGCAGAGGTGGCTCCAAAGTAACCGGCGTCAGGCCCTGAAGCCTACATGATCGACGAAGCTCTTGATATTCCACTGTGAAATGATAAACCGACACTGCAAGGTTTTTCTAGCATTCAACACAAATCAAACACACTAAAAGTTCCTAAAGGTAAATCAAGCAAACAACAAACTAGTAGGAAGAATAGTTACGCCATTCGACACTAGAGAAATTTATTGGTGCAAGTGTAACTCGAACACAGAAAAAACCTCCACGTATACTTTGCAAATTGTGACCCAACATATGCCCTAGGTATTGTGGTATACCCCCACATTCACCTGTGTAAGTCCGTAAAAAATTGGCAACTAGGTTGCCAGCTCGTAGTGAGTCACCAGGCGGGTATAGTCGAAAGTCGAGCAGATTGTAATGAGAAGGATAACAAGTCCAAAGCCCTTCAAGGGTACCAAAGGAAATTGTTCCAAAATACAACTGATAATATCAAATGGTTTCGAGGTCCATGAGGCTTCGTAGTCAAATGTGATCAGTGTGTTTCCCGAGAAAGAACCTCAATTTACAATCTCCACTACGTTTGGTCTGGATTTGGAGGGGTTATCTCCACTACCTTTCCTTACGCGACCTTGTGTTTATCCCCTGTGTTAGAGGGGGCTCTCATCTGAATCTTACGACGTTGGACTTTAGACACTCCCTATCTCAGACTCCAATGTTTGTTTTAAATGTCCTTGAAGAGTTTCCTCCTCACACCTATTTCAAGGCCCTAAAAGCCTAAACTAGTTGGTGAACCCTACAAACAAAAAAGTCTAATAGATTTTAATTTAAGCGTTGATTCTATAGGATTTATTTACACAAAGGAAATGAAAGTGAAAATAGTGGTGTTTGGAAGAGACGAAAACAAAGAAAACTTTTAAAAGCAATTTATGAAAAAGTAATCTAGATACTTCAAAAAATTAAAGCAAAATCTTGTAAAATCTTTGTGAAAATCAATTTTTCAAATTAATGTTTCAAGATCTTATAACTGGAAGTTTCCTAAAAAAAAATTCCTTTCATTTCACGATGCAAAACTACTTATATTTTCAGGAAAGCAAGAAAGAACTTTGAAACTGAAACTCTTTTCTTTTCCAAACAAACAACCTACGTTATGCTACTAAACTAAATATTATTATTTTTTTTTATTTTTTGAACTGCTTTAACATGAAAAACTAAATTAAAAATTATTTTTTTGTTTTTCAAAGCACGGAACAGGAAAAAGAGAAAACTGAAACCAAGATTGACAGAGACCCTAGACCTGTTGCATAAACGCAGGGATTCAAAAGAATCCAACAAAGGATCTAAAACTTGAAATTTTACTCTAAACCTCTAGGGAAAAAAAAAAGAAAACCAAGAAAAAAGTTGAAACCAAATCATTAATCCAAGCTAAGGCCACTAACAAAGACTCTGTAAAAGTCTAAGAAATCCCTGAGAAGCCCAAAGCTTCTGTTAGGAAAGAGACTGGCTCCTTGTTTTTTCTTAAAACACCTTCAAGACACAGAGACGCGGGCTATTGAACCAACAACCTGCATATGTACGTGGTTTGTTTACTGTGCAGACGAAGTATGTACGCGATCTGAGCCAAAGAAGATCATGTACACCTATGAGATTTTTCAAAAAAATAAAAAGACTTGGCAGACTGACTGGGTAGGGAAAGTTGGTAGGCACCTTAACAATGACCAGAGATAGTAAAAGACTCAATAAACTTGATAAAAACTCAAAAGGAAATAGAGAAACCAAATAAAAACCAAAAAACATTCCACTAAGACCCTAGAGAGACTCCCCAGTGGAGTCACCAATTCTCCTAGCAGGAAAATCACCATATTACGATACTAGGTCAAAGATATAGGTAGAGCATTGCTCTCCCTTAAAAGACAATCCTATTTCTAAACTACCCCAAACTATCTAAATAAAAAGATAAAAAGAGAAGAAGGAAGATAAGTAAATGTACCTATGCTCCTACGTCTGATGTAGACTTCCTTCAACCTTGTAGCTTCCTTGGCTGCAGGTCTCCTCCCAAAGTTGACCTGCAAGAACACTTAGGCATACAATGATACAAAGATACAACCTCTAATTATTCATGCTCATATTCATATATAAACGTATATACATTAATCAATAAACATATCAAGACGCAATATATTGGGACAGGAAAAGGATTATTTTATTCAAACAAAAGATTAAAATGTTACAACCTTTGTGTCGGCAACGCTCTGCGAACCTGGTCTGGGCTCCTCTTACTTCTGCTCCAAGTGCATCATTCCATACTTTCCTCTCACAATCAACTGATCTCCTTAGGAAAAGGGAATGGATTGCATAAGAGAAAGGGATTGAGAGGGAATGTTGAGGCCAAATCTCAGAAAGGGCTGCAAAAACTTGGGAAATGAGGGGAAGGGAATTTGGCAGAGTTTCTTTGTTCTAATGCTTGATGATGGAATGGGACCCCAAGACCTCCTTTTATATGACAAAGGGATAGTTATTCGGTTTGGGGACGGGCTACAATGGGTAAAATTGTTGGGAAACCTCCAATAGCCCGTAAATTCTACTGAATTCCTTACAACTTTTTAATTTTTGCAACTTTTGGAGGTAAACACAGGTTGTTTATTATGCAGCTAGCGTATGTACATGGGTTTTTTATTATGCATCAAGTGTGTGTACGTGGGAAGTAGTGCAGCGGGATGTGCACATGCTCCGAAAAATGGTTTTTTAAGAGAGAGTCTCAGAAATAATTTGGAAAATTGTGCAAGTAGAAGGGCCAATGCCATGTATGCATAAGTAGGGCATTTTTGGGCTATAACACTTGACTCATGGCTACCATTATGTTCAGGTGGTTTAGTCTTCTTCATCCACTTCTGAAAGTGTCCAGGTTTCTCTGTACTTGTACTTTGAGCTTACATCCTTTCAACATTCTCTTCCTTCAAAGTTACATGTAATCTTCTTGCCATGCTACATGAAGCACTCCTCATTGAATTTCTCTTTGAATTCTAGCAATCCTAATCTTTGTGGCCAAACCCACTACAACTGTAACTTCTCATGGTGTGACAATGAGCAGAAATGTGTCCCACTTGATTACATCTCCAACATCTTAAGATGTTGAATATTCCAACATATTTCCATGCATAATGTCTGCATTCCAAAGCTTTGTGACCATATTCATTACATGAAAAATAGTGACCATGAAAAATATTTTCATACCTTTGCTTTGGTTTCCACCTTGAAGGTGTCTCTCTTCTGAATTTTATTTGAGATGTAGGACCTGCTTCTTTACTTCCACCTTTTGAAAATGAGAAAATGAAGTACTTACCTCATGCTTCTTAGAAGTGATAGCTTCAAAGTGTGTTTCTTCCTTGTTGTATCCAAGACCAAATTTATCATTAGGTGATCTTTAACAACTCAAGATTTCATCAAGAATTGTTGAACTGTTCATGAACCTATTTGACTTTTCTGCTTTCCTTCTGGATTCTTCAATTTGGGTCTTCAGATTGAAATTGAATTCAAGGATTTTTCTGATCTCATCATCTACCTTCCTCTTTTCTTCTACTTGACTAATTATATCAGTCTTTAGTCTCTTGATCTCTTCTTCTTGTTTCATGAATATTTTCATTAGTGCCATGGTATTGGTATTTTTCTAGGGTTTCCTTAATGTATTCATCAAAATCAGGAACAACAATTGTGGGTCACCCATTATAATTGTGCCCAAGAAGGATGGGACTTGGAGAATGGGTTGAAGATTAGTAGGGTTTAATTCAACCAAGTACCTCACCTTGTGGGTCACCCATCATAATTGTGCCCAAGAAGGATGGGACCTGGAGAATCTGTATTGATTATAGGGCATTAAACAAGATTACACTAAAGAATCTATGCCCCCTTCCAAGGATCGATGATCTATTGGACTAGTTGCAACATGCCAAGTATTTCACTAATATGGATTTGAAATTAGGATATCACCATGTACGATTCAAAGAAGAAGATACCTGGAATATTGCCTTCAAGACAAAGAAAGGTTTGTATGAGTGATTGGTTATTCCATTAAGTTTATGCAATGCACCAACTACATTTATGAGACTAATGAATGGTGTTTTACACCCTTATCTAGATTTATTTTTTATTTTCTATTTGGATGATATATTGGTTTATATTGCTACCTGGAAGGAGCACATGTCACATCTTATGTAGGTGTTAGAGATTCTAAAAAAGCACAAGTTTTTGGCTAATATAAAAAAATGTGAGTTTTCTCAACAATGTTTGGTTTATTTGGGGTATGTGATCAGTCGAGGGGAGCTCAAGATAGATCCCACAAAGATGGAGGCCATTATGAAATGGCCAGTTCCTACAAATGTCATTGAAGATAGGAGTTTTGTTAGGGTAGTTCAATACTTGAGGAAGTTCATAGCTTCATTTTCAGCAGTAGTTGCACCACTCCATGCCATAATATCCAGTGGTAATAGTTTCCGGTGGGGGAAGAATTAACATAAGGCCTTTGATGATCATAAAATAAATACTAGTAAAGAACCAATGATCGTGCTACCGAATTCGCAGAAGCCTTTTGAAGTGAAGTGGAGATAGAATCAAGTGGGTATTCCATGGGAGAAACACTGATGCAGGGAGGAAGGTTTTGGAATACTGAGAGTGGGGGTGAATCAGTATGATCACTAATACCACTTTTAACCACAATATATTATCTTCAACTTTATCAGTAGTGTTCGGTCATTTATAATCATTGTTCAATATATCATCAACAGTATAAATCAACAATGCATAATAAACATAAAACCATTACAACAGAATTTAAGTGGAAACCCAAATGGGACAAAACCACATAATTATTTTCTTGTATATCAAAGAATACATTCATTGGAAGCACCAACTTCCTAATTCTCCAGGTACAATTGGAAGGAGGCTATGACCCCCTATAGGCTCCAACAGAAGGAAGTTACAACTCCCTGAATTTTCTGGCTCCAACCAGAAGGAGGCTATAACCCCCTGATTCTCAGGATCCAACCTGAAGGAAGATCCAACTCCTTGTGTTCTATGACACCAACCGAAAGGAGGCTACAAACACCTTTCATTGACCCGTCCTACTACCCTGAAATATAACTGTATACCAAACTGTCACTACCACAATCACTTCCACTGTCACTGTGTTTTCCACTATCACTTTCACTACCACTTTCACATCAACCTATAACCTGTCAACTTGTCACTATATCCAACCTGTCACTATCACCAACATGTCACTTTTCCCGCAGAGCCTCTGCCTAAGTTTGGAACTTCTGTTGTCTTAATGGGTATTTCAAATGTGGTAACAATGAGTTCACAAATAAGTTCCTATGTTGCATGTTAGTAATTGCATACTTCAAATTACCTTTCAACCGTTTAAACCTCTGATCAATTTCCCAAACATACTCATCTAGTTTTTTCATGATTTCAATCATTTTATTCATATACTGATCCTCTGAGCTTGGTTTCTAAAATTCATTGATCAATAGTCTTTTCACATATGCAATGGTCCTTGTTTCTCCTGGTGGACTATTTACATCTAGGCTCATGTACCAGTCTAGTGCTCGGTATCTCAATGAAATAGCTAACTGTGCAAGTTTTTTATCCTCATTTGTGATTTGCTTTGCTTCCCAGATCTTCTCGCATATTAATATATGCTTTTCAGGGTTCTCTGATTCCTCTCCCCAAAATTCTGGTAACCTGATGGTGGGATCATGTCCTTTCATTTTGAATTGTGTTGAAATACTACCTCTATACGGTGTAGATATTTGACTAATAATTCCTGAACTAGCTCCCCCAGTTGATGATCCTTTATTTGATCCTTGTCCTGTCATTCTTCTCCCACTAAAATTCAATTGTCTATATGCCGGTGTCCTTTCTGGTGTACTAGTCATACATGGGGTTATAGGTTCCACACTGACGTTGATTTGAATTGGAGTTATGTCTTATGTTCCTTCCCTTGGACCTCCTATTTTGATTTCATATGTTGTGCACAGTATTTCCTCAATCTGCTCCACATCCTGGAGATCATCTACCTCTTATTCATCACTTTCCAATCCCTCTCTATCAATTATGAATCTCTTCTTATTATTGATCTTATATTGGTGGATTTCTCCACTGCGTGTCTTTCCATCTTTTTCCATTATCTTCTTTATCTGGTCTTCCTCCATCATGATTGGTTTCATGACCTCCTTCTTCTTTCCCTTATCCATCTCTTCCTCCATTTTTCCACCTCTTGTTAGTTCTTCCCCCCTTCCCCCATGCACACAGGGAAGTTTAGTTGTTTGATTCCATGGTCATCACACCATTGTTATACAATAAAATATTGATTGAAGTATACAAATATTTGATATACCTACCTCTGGTTCCTTGTATAAAATACTGCTCTGTTGCGCTATAAGACTTCACAGTATCTATTGTAAATTCAGTGATAAACCTTGCAACAATACCGTCTAACCGGAAATCTATTGCACGTAAATTTATTTTTAACTTGTTATAACTTCACGATCTCCACATGATTCCACTTCAGCTATCTGATTCGATTTGTAGGGTGGTTGTCTTTTAACCTCAATAGCCACTCCTACAATACATGTGAGAAATCACAGAAAAATACCTCATGCAGGGTCGCTAGACATTTATTTTTCAAGACATTTATTTGTTAACTTAGGGTTTCTGTTATCCTTCTACCCAAACTCAATTTCCTTTTTTTTCAACCATCTTTCAATATATACCTTCGTTGGATTCCATGGTCTGAAAATTCCCTTTTATGCTTTCATTCTCTTCGCGATTCTTTCATGGATCCTGTCCACTCAATTCCATGCAATTCCAGCCAGTAAAATAATCATTTGTTGTCTTGCATTTCTCTCTTCTACTTTTTGGGTTGACCCAGGTTCGGATCTCAACAGGTTGCCAACAAAACCTTCTAAAACTATCGGCCCTCCTGGTAAACCAGAAGGGAACACAACGCAGTCTCACCCGAGATATCTTTATGGGTGACTCCAATGCTCAAATGCTTGAAGTCTAGGAATGAGTGGGGTATGGGGGTGTATTCTCCCTTCTTCATACATTCAACATATTATCCATTCATAATTTCTAGGATTCATTCATCTTTTAGGCCATGCATGCATTCTAACATATTTAGATTAACCATTGATTCATAAATCACTCATTGACAAAAGGTAAATATGATCAATCATTGACAGAAAGTAAACATGCACTAAACATCACATATAACACAAGTTTTACCATGGTTCACCCCCTCCTGGGATACATCCACAAATATTTGGCTTCTCTTCTTTTTTATTAGGTCTCCTGCAAAATATAGTATTGTGCGCATTACATCTTTCTCCTTACAAGCATAAATAGGTTCATGACCTTCTATGAGGAGGACTAGATCACACCAAAATCCTCAACCTATGATATAACCCTCAATATTTGACCTACTTGACTCTTTTGTATCAACCTTGAACTTACAACAACTGAACAATTATCGAACAACAACCCAAAACCCAAGAACCCCAACCTAGACCTCCTAGGTTCTTATTTATACTAGTTTTCAGGATTATAGCCATTACAATCATTATCCAAAACCCTAACCCTAACCCTAACATGGTTAGGTATAAATTCATGAGCACCACGTTTCTTTTCCTATTGCATGCCACTTTTCCTTCTTTTTCTGCATGATGCTTTCTTGCCTTCGATTGTGCACGCTCCAATATTTGGTCTTCTAGCCAAAATTAGGCCTTTCCAAAAATAGACCTTCTTCTCCAAAATTGTGCCTGCACTCAAAAAACCCTTTGTTCTCAAAATAATCCTGCACCCAACAAGCCCCAAAAAATGGCATGTGGCTCATCCTGAGCCACTTAGGTAGTGTGCGCTCCTTGAACTACCATGTCCAAAATAAGGAACTTTTCTGCTAGTTCCTTTTGTTTTCCTATCATCTGCGCAATTTTGTTTATCAACGCCTCCATTGTCTGCATTGTTATCTCCTCTTGCATCAATGTTGAACTCTCTTATTTTATTCTCCTCCAACTTTGCGATCATCTGTGCTACTTTTTCTTGGAGGGGTTCCAATTCTGCTTGTCTTTCTTGCTTTTTTATCTGCGCAGTTTTCAAATCTGTCTGCAACTTCTTCATGTCTTGAGTGCCCTTCAAGTGCTCTGTTATGCTCATTTTCTTATGCCTTTGTTTGAGCTCTTGTATAAAAGTGATAATTTTATCCTCTTCTTGGTCCCACTGTTGGACCTTCTCATCTTCTTCCAGTATTTTCCATAAATGCGTGACTCTGTCGAAAAATTATTTTGCTTCCTTTGCTTAGTTCTCCATATTAGCTATTTGGAGTGCAACTTCTTGTTTTCGATGGTCTTGGTCCTTGGGAGGGGTCATAGGGTTGAGAATTTCCTTGAGCTCCTCGATCTCTTACTTGTATTAGTCAATTGTCTATGATATCATGCTGATCTTCTCATCTACACTTTTCTCTTGTGTTTGTGCATTGTTTGGATGTGAGTATAAACCACTGTTAATACCTGTTCTAGTCTATTTCTGCTATCTTTTTCCTCTTTTTTTTTGAGCTTCACCTTCTCAACTACCATTTCCAGGGAATCCTTTCCATTCTTAGCTTCCTTCAATTCCTCCACATCTATCCTTGCATGCGATTGCACTTCCTATGCGACACTAACTTAAAGTTTGTATAATGCCTTGGTTGGTATCGTTTCTAGTAACAACTTTACCTGTGCCATATCCTTCAGTGGTGTCTGGGCTACAACCTCATCCATCTGCAACATATCTAATGTGACCTGGAAGCTTGGACTCACCTGCGCTAGGATCTGGATGGTATGTTCTTCACTCGACACAGTCCTTTCCTCTGCTCTTATTACTGAGGGGAAGGGTTTTGTTTCCCTTTCAGGTCTTTACACTTATTTTATTTTCTCTAGGAAATTCCTAATGTCAGCCAACTCATTTTGTATTCTCCCTCGTTGGTGATAAGCCTCTTCAAATTCCTTAACTACATGATCTTGTACTCTTTCTGCGATGAGGTTGGCATCATCCTCAAGGATTGTGTATTTTGGTAGTTGCTTGTGAGCCTTGACCTTCTTGCGCAACCCCCCTGTATGTATAATCGACTACTTGGGTGGCCCTGTTTCTTTTGGAGTGGTTGTCGAAGGGGTTTCTTGTGTCAATGTGTCCCCCCTTCCTTGTGTTTTCTGCACCGAAGCAGTGCCCTTCTTTCCTATCTATGCATCCTTCTTTGGAGAACTCCTCTTCTTCTGCTGTGCCAACTTCTTACTGGGGGTCCTTTGCTGTGTCGTCTTCTTGGGCATAATGCTATCTCCTACAAGTGTCTTAGATGACCCTGCGTCTACCTCCTTCCCTTTTGGAATTTCTTTGGTAATGACTGGGATCTTCCAGTCATGTATTTCCATTTCCATGCCCTCTTCCTTGATACAGTGCCATAGCTACAACCATTCCTTCATTGGATCCCTACATGCTTGGATACACATGTTGTGGCATGTAGCCCTGAATTTTTCTATACCTTGATATTGCACGACAACCTCTAGAGTGATCCTCCATGTATTATCTATTCTCTTATGGATGTTGTTGAAGTACCACGCAAAGGTACCTACCTTGCCACTTCTTCTCTTGGGGTATGAAGTGCTCCCCATTGATGTATACTACGTTGCACGAAAAATACCTACGCTATTGCAAAAGTAGGAGTAGGGAGGCTCCCTCCACCCGATGAGTGATAGAAGAATCATGAGCCATGAATAATGGAACTCTGTTCCCAAGTCCTACATGTCCTTGCAGTCATCGAGGAACATATTCAGTAGGTATGGGGCCCAACTAAGCATGGTGCCATGTGCTCACTGTGATGTAGCTGCGAAAACGCCCACAAGAACCTCTTCCTTGCGGCATTTCCTTAGAAGTTTGCATACCATAAGTTTTGTGGCTATCTAGGTGGTTGCGTTGCTGATTCTTTTGATGATGATCTCACATGACCCTCTCTTTGTCCCTTTTGTTTTCTTTATTTCCTCAACTAGGGAATTTTCTTTAGTTTTGTCATCTAGGTACTGTGCAGGACTTTCTCCCATTTACGGTAGACCTATGATGAACACAATTAGTTCCACGTCGATGGGTACAGGTTCCTCCATCCATAGGAAGCCTCCATGGAGGACTTCCATCAACTGCTTGACACAGTTATTCAATTCTCTCCCTCTCCCAAAATGGGGAATATCCATGAGGTTTAGTTTCCCTGTTTTTGCTAGGCTTGCTGCCCATTGCTTTGGATGCATGATGGTGTTATAGCCCTAAATTTCTCTACACATGCATACATGGCCTTGGCCCTCTTACTTGCATATTTTTCCAAAGCACTACTGAGAAAATCTTCTTAAAAAAACAATTTTTAGAATATGTACGTGCCCTGCACCATTACTTCCCATGTACATACGATTACTACACCACTACAACTCGCGTACATACGCATGTTGCACCATTACAACCCGCGTATGCTTGCAAAAGTTGCAAAAAATAAAAATTTGCAAGGAATTCGTTGAAATTGATGGGCTATTGGAGGTTTCCGAACTAATCCACCTGCCATAGCCCATCACCCAACCAAATAACCATCCTTTTGGCATATAAAAGGAGGTGTTGGGGTCTCATTTCAAAGCTAAGCATAAGAATAGTGAAACTCTGCCCGATTGCACTTTCTCTCCTTGCCCAATATATTGTTTCCTTTTGTAAGAAATTGCCTCAACATTCCCTCGTTAGCCCCTTCTTCCTTCATTTAACCCATTCGCTTCCATAGAAGAGATAAGAAGGTTGAGAGAAGAAGTTCATATAAGGTGCACTTGGAGCATGGTAAAGAGGATCCCAGACTAGGTTCGCAGAACGATAGCCAACTTAGATTGTAAAGGTATAATATTCGTGTTATGAATAAAAGAATTACATTTTCCTGTCCCAAATGATGGTGTCTTGAATACTTTTATTAGTTTATGCTTGACATTCTAACATCTAACCCTAACCTATATATGGAATAGAATGTTTGTCATTCTTTGTTTGTCAATCCTTGGATGCAGGTTATCCCTGGGAGGAGATGTGCAATCAATGGAACTTCCAAGCATGAGGAGATCATCACTAGACGTGGGATTAGATGTATAGTTACCCGATCTCCCTTCTCTTTGCTTTCTTTATATTAGTTTTGGCATGTTTGGGGTAGTATTGAGAATTAATTAGCTTTTAGATGGTTATTCACCTTGTTTACATTATAAACCCTGGTGTAGTTAAAGCGGGGTTTTTCCCACTAGAAGATGTGATCTCGAAAAGGTCTTATGCATATACTCTCCATATATACCTGCTACACAAATTCAGGGAAATTTTCAGTGTCCAATACATCATGGTCTGCATATTTAAGTTTTTCCATGAAACCCAGTAGCGTTGGCATGGCCTGCACTCCCTTTGTAATGCACGGTAATAATATTAAGGCTTCGGGATGCTTGCGTAGAGACTGTGTAAGGGGTTGTTTTCCCTTTCTCCTTACTAGTGCGCTAGAGGTCCCCACCTTGACTTCTCTTTCTTCTGCGCCTGAGTCTAACTGCCTAGTTATGTCTTCTACCAACCCTTCCTGCTACTGCGCAGACCCTGCCTTAGGTTGTGGTCTCGGCTCTGAAGCCTCTATCTGCTCACTGGCATCCCCATTTGTTCTATGGGATACTTCAGCCCTTGTAGGTTACTTTAGGTTTCCCGCGTCAACTATTTTGTGGCCCTGCTCACTGTCGTGCGAATAAATTTCCATGCCGAACATCATTGGGGCTTGTTCTTCTTCATCAACTAGTGTGGCACTCACTAGTTCAACCTGCAGGGAGGGAATTGCGTCAACATCGACAATTCCCTTTCTATGTGCCATTTCTTACTCTACCTTCGTGGTTTTGTGTGGTGACCTAAGGCTGCATCTTGTTTTCCTTGCGGTTTGGCTTGGTGCGCCAATATTTGGTGGTGCCATAGTGGGTATTGCTTGCTTTTCGGAATAAAATTTGACTGGTTCGTTCTATGCACTCGCCTGTTTTCCTGTCATTTGTGTGCTCTCTAGCTCTGTGAGTTTGCAATTTCACAATATGTGTTGTTTTTCCCTCATTTCCCCTTTATATAGAGGGTGCCATGAATGTCGTGAATATTCTTGGAGAAGCTTCTCTAGATGTGATTAATGTGTTGAATTTGTCGAGTATGCTTCATTTAATTTCATAAATTCACCAATTCGCGCCTTTTTACCCTAACGATTTTTTTTCACTTTTTCGATCGTTGGCCCCTTTTCCGGTGCGCTGAACTTTTTGAGTGTGCCGTGCATTTTTGCTATGATTTTTCCTTAGTGCCCGGTGTTTTTCTTTTTGTCACCCATATGCTGAGCGGAAACATTTTTCATTTTGTCGTGCTAAGTCCACTCTATCTACGCATAATATTTCTCAGTATTTTTGTATTTTCTTTCTTTTCTATTTTTATATTTATTTTTCCTTCCTTTTTCTACTTTTTATTTATTTTTATTAATTTTCTGTCCTAATATCTACTATAGTACACTATGCACATGTATTTCTCACTGCACTGTAACTTTTAAGCATTAGGAGGTCGACTGTGCCTGTACAGTTTCAATCGACTCCCATTGATCATTCCTTTCAGTTTTGTTCCTGCCAGATCCAATGCATTCTAAATTTTCCAGGATGTTGAAAAAATTTACTGTCATTCCTTGAAACTCTTCCTCTTTATATGTCTGTCATGCCAGGATTTGTCTCTTACTTTTTGTACTTCTTGGTGAAATCCTACGAGAATCCTATCATCTTCCATCTCCATTAGTTGATTTAACCTTTCCTTTACTGCTCCTCTTTATGTCATGTTGGTAATTGTTGTTGCGCATAGACTGGGTACCGAAAATTCTAATGGCACCACTACTTCTTGCCCATACACCAATCTAAATGGTTTTTGTCCTGTCAACTTCTTACATGTGGTCCTGTATGCCCATAGTACTGCTAGTATTTTCAAGTCCCAATGATCCCTGTTGACATTGTAGATCTTTGTCAGAGCATTTTCCAAAATCGTATTTAGAGCTTCTACTGTTCCATTGCTTGAGGATGGTATGGTGTACTCTTCTAGTGATAGACTTCAAACTCCTCAGTCATGGCCCTTATAGTACTTTTGATAAAGTGATTACCTTGGTCACTCATTAAAATTCTTGGACACCCAAATCTAGTGATGACTTTCTCAAACAAGAAGTTTGTTGTTGTCTCTGCGTTGCAGTCTTTGACTGGTGTTGCTTCTACCCATGTTGTAATGATATATCTAGCTCCTGATATTTTTGATGGTGGATGGATTGGTCTAACAAAGTCTATTTCCCATTTGTCAAATACCTTCAAGGTCACTTGTGGGTTTAGTGGCATCTCATCCCTTTTGTTGGGTTTTCCAACCATATGAAAGACATCACATTTCTGGAAATAATCCTTGGCATATCTATGAATTGTTGGCCACCATAATCTTGCATGCAATACCTTCTGCATGGTATCTTTTCCTGCATAGTGTCTTCCAACTATTCCCTCATGAGCTCCTGCCAAAATTCTAGGCCTTTCATGCTCTAATACACACCTTATCAAAATGTCATTTGTGCCCATATTGCATAAGTGTCCTATAATAAGTTGATAGTATGCAACTATGAATACCAGATTTTTATTATGCGCAGTGCTAAACTCTTGTGGCGCAATCCCTGTACTTAAGTATTCAATAATATCAACAAGGTATTCATCAACTACTTGTACTGAAAATAGCCGCGTATCAGGGAAGTTGTCTTCCAAGTTGGTAGGTTATTTTCCATCAGTTACCCTTGACAGGTGATCAGGTCCTGCATTCAGCTTCCCTGGTTTGACTATCACTTTGAACTAAAATTATTAAAATAAAAATATCCATCTATAGATCCTCCCCCCCAACACTGGCTTGTTGACTATATATTTGAGGGAAGAATGATCTGTGAACATCTTGAAGCGTTTACCCAATAAGTAGTGCCTGAACTTATAAAGTGCATATACCATGGCAAAGCCTTCTCTTTCTGTGGTGTTGTATTTCTGCTCTGATTCTGACAATTTTCTTCTTGCAAAGGCTATAGGATGGTCTAGATCCCCTGCTCCTGGATGCGCCAAAATTGATGCAAGTGCTATGGCTGATGCATCTACATGCACATGAAATGTCTTTTCCCAATCTGATAATATTAGGATAGTTGTTGTGACATTTTTTCTTTTAATGTCTCCAACCCTTATTGAAAGTTCTCATTCCTCTAAAATTTTATATCTTTATTTAATGGTTTTTCCATTGACACAATGATCTGCACATACCCTTTTATAAATTTCCTATAATAGCCTGTATGTCCCAGTGTTGCTCTCAGCTAGCACACTGACTTTGGTGGTGGAAAATTTACAATGACTGCAATCTTAGTAGGATATACTAGCAAAACCTTGTTTACACACTATATGTCCCAACAATATTCCAAAAGGTGTCCCAAAAATGCATTTCTTGATATTCGATGATATTTGACTTTTCATGCATCTTTCCAACATTAGCCTTAATACTTCTACATGGTCCTTTAGCAGATTATATATAGTCCAGTCATCGAGATATACTTCTAGAAACTGATGTATGAATTCCTTAAAAGCAGCTATGACCACTCCCGAAAAAATGGTTGGTGCATTCTTCAGCCCAAATGGCATGATTGTGTATTGGTAGGATCCCCATTCTATAGAAAAATTAGTCTTATATCTATCCTCTGGGGCTATTTTGATCTGATGGTAGCCTGAGAATCCATCTGTAAATGAATATGCTTCATGGCCTCCCACATTCTTTAAGAATTCATCTATAAAAGGGGTAGGAAAAGGGTCATGTAGGCAAGCGCCATTCCATTTCCTCAGATCTACATAGATCCGTATCCCCCATTATTTCATCTCTTGGACTACCATAAGACTTATCCATTCATATTCCTCTACTAGCTCTATAATACCAACTTCCAACATTCTATTGATTTCTGCTTTCACTTTCTACTTATATACTAGATTCAGTCTATAAGGTCTCTACTTGACAGGTCTTGCCTAAGGTTTGAGAGGTATCTTCATCTCTCTTAGCTCTCCTACTTTCCTTTCATCTCTGTAAATATCATTGGGAACATGTCACTGTATTCGCGCAATAACTCTGTTATTCTTTCCACTGTTTGTTCATCCCAATAGTCTCCAATACTTGCCATTTTAGGATTGTCAGTTGTCCAAATGTTGACTTTCTTCACTTTGATTGGTGCAACAGATACTTCTGACTCCAGAGATGGACCTTCCACCTCTCTTTCTCCTTCATATTTTGTAATTTGGATGTTGCACGGGTCATCTTCATCTCGTGCTTCCTCCTCCACATGATAACATTTCAGTAGTTCTTTGACTACCTATCTATTTTGTTGTTGATATTCTTTCATGAGTTCAACCTCTGGTTCATCAATAAATATCACACCTCTTATATTCTTTAGTGATGAATCAATGTTGGGGTTCTCATGTTCAAATGAGAAGGTTACTAAAAGTTTATGTTGTAAGGATGTCCATTTTGTAGTGCCTCCGTGCATCTCCTGGTCTACATACCAGTTCTCTGGGATTCCTTCCAATTTGTGGATGAAGTGATGAGGCCATTCTTCTGGTGGTGTCATCCTCCATTGTGTTATGAACTTCTCCAAATGTTCTACTGGTGTTCCTTTCCCATCATACCTATGCATTTTATTGCTCCCCTTCTTTGTGCCAAATCTAATGCGCAATAATCGCTTACATTGGTACCAATCTTGTATTGTTTCTTTGTGTGCACTCCACGATCTTGCAGGTGTGGCATTGAGTGAAATATTCGGGGCTAAGATCCTCTGATTCTCTAATACTTCCTCTTCATATTTTTTCAGAAATTCCTCTAATTCATTTACCCCATGAAAACTAGGAGGTTCTCTTATCTCTGTACCAACCCATCTTACTGCGCAGTCTATTATTGCACACCTTCTTGTGGAAAATTCATGTAATATATGTTTCCAATTCTCCAAACTTGTATCTGAGTCAGAAGCACATGATGTGATGCTTCTGCAGCTGAGTACCCCATTTATAGTTGGGTTAACATAATCTTCTTCACACGCAGTGGTTCTGTACAATTGGTTTATTTCCTCTAGATCTAAACATGTGGGTTCTACAAACATGTCTCCCTCTGAAGGATCTAATGGTGTAATGACACTATATTCACCTAATTCAAATGCCATTTTCCTTGTCTTCAAGTTGATTATGGCTTGGTTATCAAATTCCCAATCCAATCCAAGCAATGATGGATAAGTTGTTGTGCCATCTACTATCTCTATTACTTCAAAGTCTGCTTTAGTGCACACTCCATCCAAATTTACTGTCACACCTTTAATCCTTCCAATTGGTAGAACTCTATGTTGATTTGCTAATTTCATTTGGACAGGTGAATAACTTAGTTTTGGTCCTCCCATACACTGCCATGTATTCTTAGGTAAAACATTTACTTCAGAGCCTAAGTCCAGTATAATATCCCCCATATTGAAATCCCTAATATTAGCATTAAGTATGAATTCCCTGCTTGTCCTCCTTCTTGTATGGAGGTGATTGACTGTTTTCTTCTCTAATTCCCCTTCTACCTCTGCGTTACATCTTTCTAGTATATTTTGTAAGATTTTGATAAATGATGGATCCTTTAATAACTTAACACAAGATTGAAGAAAAGTTTTTATGTTACTTGCTTTCTCTAAAGGTTGTGCTTCACTGGTGTGGTCCATCGAAGAGGGAATTTCGTACATTGGTACATTCTGAGTGTGCTGCGCAACTGATGTAAATGCCATGTTTTGTTTAAGAAAATCTTGTCTGGACTCCTTGAATGTTTCCTTTTCTTTCCCTGCATCAAACTGCGTCTCTGGGTCAGTTTTCTTCTTTACACATTAGTGTTGCGCTGGATCTTGTCTTACTACATCAATTCCTATCTTAGCTCCTCCTCATGTGACTATATTGATGTTTCTTCCATCATCTCTGACTTCCACAGAAATCCACTGTACATTCTAGTTGTTCTGGTTCCTTTTTTCTTGAATCTTCCCTAAGAGTGTTGTACAAACTTTTGTATCATGGTTTGCTGCACAACAATACATACATGTCGCAGGTGGAAGTGGAAATTCCCTTGCATAATGTACTGGTTTTTGGTAGTTTTGGCACACTACTGGTCCTATTCCTTGTCCAAATCATCCTCTACCTCTTCCTCCACCTCTGTATCCATCTAGATATCCTTGCGGTGTGTTGTACTGAGGCACCTGGTTGTACTGTGCGGGGTTATACTCTGGTTGTGCAATGTTATACTGTTGTTGTGCATTGTTGTATGGAGGTGATACCTAGTTGAACTGAGGTGCATCTTTCCTTGTCATCATTTCTGCTTGCACTCTATAAGTATCTGAATTTATTTCTCTCATCAGCTCCATCGTCCTACAATATTTATCATCATGACCCACTGACTTGTAAAAATTGCAGTATGAACTCTTGAGTATTGTTTGATACTCTTGAATCATTGGACAATGATATGGATCATTCCCATGCATCTTACATATCTCGCACCATGGTCCTCCTGTTGGAAAATGTTTCGGTACTCCTATTTACATGTACTGTGTGAAAGTTGGACATTCATTTTTATGGTGTCCTTCTATCCTGCATGTGGTACACCAAACAACTTCTCTTTTCTTTTTTCCCTTATTCTGGTTAAGTTGAAATGTTAGGTTGTTCAGATCCTCCTTCAACTCCTCTATTGTTGCATCTGTCTTCTGATACTGGTTCTCTTCCAGTTGTAAAGCTTCCTGTAGAGCCTCTTCCTAAGTTTGGAACTTATGTTGTCTTAATGGGTATTTCAAATGTGGTAACAACGAGTTCAAAAATAAGTTCCTATGTTGCATGTCAGTAATTGCATACTTCAACTTACCTTTCAACCATTTAAACCTCTGATCAATTTCCCAAACAGACTCACCTGGTTTTTTCCCAATTTCAATCATTTCATTCATATACTGATCCTCTAAGCTTGGCTTCTAAAATTCATTGATCAATAGTATTTTCACATTTGCAATGGTCCTTGTTGCTCTTGGTGGACTGTTTACATCTAGGCTCATGTACTAGTCCAGTGCGCAGTCTCTCAACATAATAGCTAAATGTGCAAGTTTTTTATCCTCATGTATGATATACTTTTCTTCCCATATCTTCTCGTAGATGAATAGATGCTTTTCAGGGTCCTCTAATGCCTCTCCCCGAAATTATGGTAACCTGATGGTGGGATCATGTCCTACCATTTTGAACTACGTTGAACTACTACGTCTGTGTGGTGTAGATATTTGACTAATAATTTTTGAAATGGATCCCCCAATTGATGATCCTTGATTGGATCCTTGTCCTATCGTTCTTCAGCCACTAAAATTTTGTTGTCTAGATGCTGGTTTCCTTTTTGGTGTACTAGTCACACATAGGGTTATAGGTTCCACACTGATGTTGATCTGGATTGGAGTTCTACCTTTTGTTCCTGCCCTTGGACCTCCCATTTTCCTTTCATATGTTGCACCCAGAATTTCCTCATTCTACTTCATAACCCAGAGATCCTCTACCTCTTCTTCATCACTTTCCAAGCCATCTCTATCATCTATGGTTCTTTTCTTATTATTCATCTTATATTGGTAGGGTGCTCCAATGCGTGTCTTTCTAGCTGTTTCCATTATCTTCTTTATCTGGTATTCCTCCATCATTATTGCGTCCATGGCCTCCTTCTTCTTTCCCTTATCCATATCTTCCTCCATTTCACCACCTCTTGTGAGTGCTTCCCCCCTTCCCCCATGCACTCATGGAATTTAGTTGTATGATTCCATGGTCATCACACCATTTTTATACAATAAAATATTGATTGAAGTATACAATGATCTAATATACCTACCTCTGGGTCCTTTTAAAAAATCATTCTCTACTGCGCTGTAAGACTTCGCGGTATCTACTGCAAATTCTGTGATAAACCCTACAACAATATTGTCTAACCCGAAATCTACTGCACGCGTAAATTTGTTGTTAACTTACTGTAACTTCACAATCTCTGCAGGATTCCACTCCAGTTGTCTGATTCGATTTGTAGGGTGGTTGTCTTTTAACCTCAATAGACACTCCTGCAATACATGCAAGAAATCACAGAAAAATACCTCATACAAGTCACTAAACATGTATTTTTCAAGATATTTGTGCGGTGTTAAATTAGGGTTTCTGTTATCCTTCTACGCAAACTCAAGTTACTTTGTTTTCAACCATCATTAATTGTCCACCTTCATTGGATTCCATGGTCTGAACATTATATTCTATTCTTTCATTCTCTACGCAATTCTTTCACGGATCCCATCCACTCAATCCCATGCAGTTCTAGCCAACAACAAAACCATTTGTTGGCTTGTATTTCTATCTTCTACTTCTTGGGTTGAACCAAGTTCGGATCTCAACAAGTTTCCAACAAAACCCTCTAAAATTGTCGGCCCTCCTAGTAAACTAGAAGGCAATACAACGCAGTCTCACCCGAGATAGCTTTATGGGTGTCTGCAATGCTCAAGTGCTTGCAGTCTAGGAATGTGTGGGGTCTGGGGGTGTATTGTCCCTTCTTCATACATTCAACATATTATCCATTCATAATTTCTAGGATTCATTCATCTTCTAGGCCATGCATATATTCTAACATATTTATCTTAACCATTCATTCATAAATCACTCATTGACAGAAGGTAAATATGATCAATCATTGATAGAAATTAAACATGCACTAAACATCACATATAACATAGGTTTTACCGTGGTTCACCCCCTTGTGGGCTACGCCCACAAAGATTTGTCTTCTCTGCTCTTTTATTAAGTCTGCTATAAAATATAGTGTTGTGCGTATTACATCTTCCTCCTTACAAGCATAAATAGGTTCATGACCTTCTATGAGGAGGAATAGATCACACCAGGCTCCTCAGCCTGTGATATAACCCTCAAGATATGACCTACTTGACTCTTTTGTATCAACCTTGAACTTACAACAACTGAAAAATTATTGAACAACAACCAAAAACCTAAGAACCACGACCTAGACCTCCTAGGTTCTTATTTATACTAGTTTTCAGGCTTATATCTATTACAATCATTATCCAAAACCCTAAACTTAACATGGTTAGGTATAAATTCCTGAGTCCCACGTTTCTTTTCCTCTTGCATGCTTCTTTTCCTTCTTTTTCTGCATGCTGCTTTCTTGGCTTCGATTGCATGCACTCCAAATTTTTTTCTTTTGGCCAAAATTAGGCCTTTCCAAAAATAGACCTTCTCCAAAACTGTGCACACGCTCAAAAAAACATTTCTTCTCAAAATAGGTCTGCTCCCAACAAGCTCCCAACATTGACATGTGGCTCATCCTGAGACACTCAGGTAGTGCGCGCTCCTTGAACTTCCCTGTCCAAAATAAGGAACTTTTCTGCTAGTTCCTTTTCTTTTCCTGTCATCTGCGCAATTTGTTTGTCAATGCCTCCATTGTCTGCGTTGTTATCTCCTACTGCATTAATGTTTCACTCACTTCTTGTGCCCATGCTCTACTTGTCTTCTCCTCCTCCAAATACACAATCATTTGTGCTACTTGTTCTTGGAGGGGTTCCGGTTATGCTTGTATTTCTTGCTTCATTATTTGTGCGGTTTTCAAATCTATCTGCAACTTATTCATGTCTTGAGTGCCCTTCAAGTGCTCTGTTATGCTCATTGTCTTATGCCATTGTTTGAGCTCTTGTATAACAATGCTAATTTTCTCCTCTTCTTGGTCCCACTGTTGGAACTTCTCGTCTTCTTCCAGTATTGTCCATAACTATGTGGCTCTATTGAATAGTTATTTTACTTCCTTTGCTTGGTTCTCCATCTCAGCTATTTGGAGTGCAACTTCTTGTTTTCTCTGTTCTCGGACCTCGGGAGGGGTCATAGGGTTGAGACTTTCCTTGAGCTCCTCGATCTCTTACTTGTATTGGTCAATTGTCTGTGATATCAGGCTGATCTTCTCATCTACTCTTTTCTCTTGTGCTTGCACATTGTCTGGGATGCTAGCATAAACCAATGTCAATCCCTGTTCCAATCTATCTGTGTCATTCTTTTCTTCTTTTGTTTCGAGCTTCACCTATCCGAATACCAGTTCCAAGGAATCCTTGCCATTCTTAGCTTCCTACAATTCTGCCGCATCTATCCTTGTGCATGATAACACTTCCTACGTGACACTGACTTGAAGTTTGTACAATGGCTAGTTGGTATCCATGACAATACCAACTTTACCTATTCCATATCCTTCAGTGGTGTCTGGGATACAACCTCATCCATCTGCAACATCTCTGATTTGACTTGGAATCTTGGACTCACCTAAGCTAGGGCCTGGATGGTATGTTATTCACTTGACATGGTCATTTCCTCTACTCCTGTCATCGAGGGGAAGGGTTCTTTTTCCCTTTGAGGTCTTTGCACTACTTTTATTTTCTCTAGGACCTACCATATGTAATCCAACTCATTTTGTATTCTCCCTCATTCGTGTTGGGCCTCTTCAAATTCCTCATCTATGCGATCTTATACTCTTTCTGCGACGAGGTCGACATTATCCTCAGTAATTGTTTCTCTGGTAGTTGTTTGTGAGCCTTGTCCTTCTTGCAAACCCCCCTGTATATGTATAATCGACCGCTTGGGTGGCCCTGTTTTTTGTGGAGTGGTTGCCAAAGGGGTTTCTTGTGTCAATGTGTCCCCCCTTCCTTGTGTTTCCTACGCCGTGGCAATGTTCTTCTTTCCTATCTGTGCATCCTTCTTTGGAGCACTCCCCTTCCTCTGCTGCACTGGATTTTGACTGGGATTCCCCTGATGTGTCAGATTCTTGGGCGCAACATTGTCTCCTGCAAGTGTCTTAGATGACCATGCATATACTTGTTTCCCTTTTGGAGTTTCTTTGGTAATGAGTGGGATCTTCCAGTCGTGTATTTCCATTTCTACCTCCTCTTCCTTGATGCAATAGAGTAGCTACAACCATTCCTTCATTGGATCCCTACATGCTTGGATCCACATTGTTGACGATTAAAAATAACAACAATGAATACTGCTCGCAAAGGATTGCTAAGCTCTATTATTTATTTATGATAATAATAATTAGCTAGTAGGTGGGACCCCTTTGTAGACTAGAGGCGATATGATGGATGTGTTATGCTTATATCTTTGTTGTTGCTATGATAATGTCTATACAGTCCTCTATAGTTGATGATGCAGTCTTGGTTTCATTCGTTTTGACAACATTGTTGGTTGATGCATTGTTGCTAAATGTTGTTAATGATTCACTCGCAATACAAGGATGTGCTATGGATACGAGGATTATTTGTTTACAGGTGTTATGTTATGTTATAACATTGATTAAAAAATCTTATACATGATTTTATGCAAAGAGATAATATGATTATATGGGAGCTTGAGCTCAAAAAAAAAGGGAAAAATATGGATAAGTCCTAAGGCTATGGAAAAAAGATCATATATAAACCTTGAATGTATATATAATAGTGACAAATGTGAAATGATGGAAATAGCTGTGATACTATGCATTTTGGTTGAAGAGTTATATGGAAAGCGCATATGGTAATGTTAACATATGGTTATTATTTTGATATGTTTCAGGTGGTGCACTATGCAATGGATGTGGCATCGAATCTATACAATGGATATGGCATTGAATTTATGCAATGGTTATTGTATTGAATTAAATGGTTGATGTTATGTTATTGGGATAGCTAGTATGTTGAATTAAATAGGGCTAGGTGAGGAAGCGACTTGCATTTACTACACATCACTCCAAACTACCCTTGAGCCCATCACCCTAGCCATAGTTGCATTTTTCTCTGTTGGTTGTGGAAGCTCTGCGATTTCAGGTTTTGAAAGGGGAAAATACAGGCCAACTCTTCCTTGAAGCGATTTTGCCAGGTATGGTTCTTTGCTTTCCATCCATGATGGACTCTCTATATTATGAATCATTTGGTTGGCTCAGGATTGCATGAGTTCTGTTTTTTTCTTGAGTTTTCGATTGGGTATCAATGTTGTTTTACGGTGTTCTCTGTGATTATTGTGGAAAGTTGGAATTTTTAAGAAAAGTAATGGGTGTTATTGGTTGTAAAGTCTGTGCATTGGTTATTGATTTAAGGAAATATCGGTCAACTTGGGGTTTATTCTAGTTCTAAGTGAAAAATGATGTCAATAGTGCAACAAGCTTTGAGTTTTATTCACGCAGGGCTTTACCACCAGTCTGGGTATCAGTTGTTGTCACCCCTTTTTCGTCTCGGTCATTGTTATGATTTTCTTCCTAGGTTGCAATGCAACTGTCGACAATGGTATGGTTCTTGCTTTGTTTGATTGATCCCCAAACTATTGTTTGTTATGGCTTTTCCTACTGTTACTATCGTCGAAGGCATTCCACATTCCAATCTTGTTTTGCCCATAATATTAAATGGAGGCCTGTGTATGTATCAAATGGCCACGAGTTGTGCTCTAGCATTCTTTTCAAAAAAGTTTTAACATTCTCTCCTCTCAGATCTGTTATAGTGGTTGAATGTTATGTTTGTGAGCCTCACTTTCAATTGTATTTCGAAGGTTATAGACCTCCTGGGTGTTTGTAAGAGACACGGTCTCTCTGTGTCTTCGAGGATTCTTCATTGTTTAAACTAACCCTCGTTCCCTCTCTACAATAAATTTTTAAGAGGCATTTGTGTGTGCCTGGTTTGTTGAGCTCGAATTGCTTTGTTTATACTCGAGGATTTTATTTATGGATCTGTCAATATTTTGGGGTTATAAGTTAGACTACTGTGGTTATTTCAAAAGAGAAAAACTCTCTATTTTTCCAAGATTATACTTGATTATCTGTGGTTGCTTCTCGGTGATAAATTTTTTTAGGAGGTAAAAGGATTATGAGTTCTCTGTGTCTTTGAAGATTAATAACATTCTCATTATCTCTTTGCAATACAATTTTAAATAACACGACTTGATTCTGGTTCTACTGAGCACGATTTGGTTTATTAAGCCCGATTTATTTATGTTTCTCCTCGAGCATCTTTTTTTGCTCTATCAAGATTCTGATTACAAGTTAAATGATTGGCATTTTTATAAAAAAATAACACGGACTCTCTGACTTCAAGACCATTTCTTGATCGAGTCTTTGTATTTCCTCTCTGTGATAAATTTGTTTGAACAAAAAAAAGTGTGGTTTACCCACAACCCGAGAGCTTTCCTTTTGGTCGATTGTGGTATTTCCACTCATTACCGTGTTAAAACCTAGCACGATTATGATTCTGTCAAGTTTAAAGGAGACACATGTGTGTCAACGTGGTCCCGTTCTCCTTGCACATTATATGGCTCTGTCTTTATTGAGTATTTTGTTTAAAGGGAATTATGTACATGTGGATATCAAGCTCATGCTTATTTGTTTTTGGTTAAAATCTGTTGTCGGATCAAGATTGGTGTTGATGATTATATTATTGTTGACCTGTGTGTGATTAATTCGGGCTTGATTATTGTTGATGGAAACAGACTGTGTTAGTCAATATTGGATGTCGATTGTTGGTGATTAATGCTAGGTCTATTATTATGTGATTTCAAGAATGAACATTGGTTATGGATAATTGGAATCACTGTGCACATTATGTTTGTTTTAAAAGGAAAAGGTCAGCATTAAAACATATAGGACTGTGGCTCGAATGGTTATGATGTGACTATGGAATTGGAAATGATAATTGCATGGTTATTGTATAGGATGCACAGATTGATATAATTGAAGAATTCTGGGCAAATTGAATTGTTTTTCTTTATTGAAGACATCAAGCAATTTGTATGCAATTAAGGAACAATTAAATGTGTTGGGTCTTAAAAGTGGATGCTTTGGATTGTGATTGGAACATAGTTATAGTCGTTGGTTGAATTAATTTATTTTTATGAACAATATCCGTCTTATTCCCTCTCATATTCTCACTTTTTCACTCATTATAACCCCCTCATGATCCCAATTTCATTTTTACACACCTTGTTCAATAAAATAAAATTAAAACTCTGTATGATAGTGATAAAAAGTGACACAGAGAGAGATGGTAGTTGATATATTTTGGTATTGTTTGCACAGTCAATTATTTAATGAATTGTCGAGCAGTATTCGTGTTCTTACTCCCTGTCATGATATCACTTTTTCGCTTATTACAATCCCCCTAGATATCCCATGAACCCTATTTCACCCCTTGTTCATTTGGCAATTATTAAATAAATTTTATGGATTGGATTGTATGGGTCTTATGTTAATTTTTGAGACAAACTTTGTTTCATATAAAGATAATGTCATGTATGGTATGTTAATAGGTAGTTGCTAATAATTTCTGCATACATGATGAGCTTCTTCAATAGAGGAAATCATGGCCGAAACAATAGGGGAAGAGGTAATTGGAATAGAGGGCCTAGAAGGCCTAGATTCTCAATTCATTTCGATGTCGATCCTGAGGAGTTGAACCAAAATTTTCAAGATGGGTTTTTCAATTAGATTGGGCAAGGGATAATTCATCCTAGACCAGAAAGGCCTCCCTTCCAGCCCCAAAATTTTCCTGGTATCCCTGTTCCTCACTATGTATCTTTGCAACCTAAAGTTCCCGAGAATGATGGATGGTAGGAGATTGTTCACCCAATAGAATCCCACCATTTTGGTTGGCCAAATTTTTCATTACCTCCTCCTCCTCCACCTATAAACCCAAATGCTCAAATTTCCCCTGCACACTCAACTATATAATCCTCCCATGCAAGAAAATGACTCAAAACCAAGGCTCACCATGTGCATGACAAAGGTAAAGTTGTTGCTACTCCCTCCTCTCCTTCAAGTGACTTGGCCAAGTCAGTGTCCTCCCGTATGCACTTGAGGGATGACTGCTCCCATGTAATTAGTGAGATCAAGCCTCAAGGTTCCACCCAACCTAAGGCTATTTTTGGGAAGTCCAAAGGGGACAACAATGACAAAGGAAGAATTTCCTCTCAAAGTGGAAAATATGGATTTTGATTGATGTGTTTATAATTGATTTGTTGAGGACAGTGGACTGCAGAAAGTTTTGGACAACAAACTATTTTTGGGGATATTATGGATATTTACATGTTTTAGATATAATTTGAAATATTTGTTGGAAATATGGCAATACAAGTTGACATTCATGTCAATATAAGAATGCAAATGTAATGGCATTGATGACAATGTTTGTGTTGGGAGGCATGCTTAAAGAATAAGTAACTACAGAGCATATGCACAATTACATTCTTGAACAAATTGAAAGGTTAAATAGTGAGGCAATCATTTATTTAGTTGAAGATAAGAAATGGATGGAATAAGGCTATCAGAAGTTTCCATTTAGACTTAATATCACTGGAAAAAATAATAACAACCATCCAGCTTCCACAAATAAAGTGGAAATTTTAAGTTGAACCTTTCATGAGTGCATGCTTAAATCTAAAGACAAGAACTCATCCTTGGCAAAAGAAAAAGAATTGAAATATGTTGACAATTATTTACATGATAAAAATGTAATAAGAGAAAATGGTGTTGTTCAGTGCCCTAATTTTAAAGTATTGAAGGAATGGATGATAACTGTTAAACAAAGATAATTGAAGCATCTCCATAACCAAATTGGAAACAATTTTTAACCAAGAATTCAATAGGAAACCTGAGAGTAAATCTTATGGTATTCATCAGACAAATGTGAAGGAAGGTGGACATGTTATATGGTTGAAAGACTCGTCTAAATGATCCAATAAGGATGACCATAAAGCAACAGTCAAAATATGTTCAAAATGAATTTGAACATTGCCTTAGTCATACTATTACAGAGCTCAAGGAACAAGGACTGAATTCTGAGTTGTACTACAGAATAAAGAAGTTAGAAAATACAATAGTATTGTGCCTACAAGTGAAATCAGTGGGGAAGGTGTGCCAAACCTTCTTTTGTTACTTATACAGTCGACACAAAATATGATGAAGGAAAAAATTATGTACATTAGTGAAGTTCAGTGTACTATCCTAGAGGTGAAAGGGATTGAGGGATTGGGAGCTACAATTGATGTTATACTGATAAACAATGTGCTTCATGAAGGAGATCAAATTGTGGTTTGTGGAATGCAGGGTCCCATTGTGACAACTATTCGTTCTTTATTGAATCCTCATCCAATGAAGGAGCTTCAAATAAATGGATCTTACCAACATATCAAGGAGTTGAAGGCTCCACATGGACTTAATATTACTACATAGGGCCTTGAGCATGTTATAGCAAGAACTCAGTTACATGTTGTAGGACCTGATGATGATTTAGACGATTGCAAGGATGAAGCAATGCAAGATATGAAAAATGCAATGTCTCATATTGACAAGACCGACGAGGGAGTTTGTGTGCAATCTTCAAATTATTGAGACCAGGGTTCTCAGAGGTTTCCAAGAAAAGATACCGCTATAGTCTAGGAGCGCTGGCATATTCAACCTTCCGCAAGGGAAGGAGGTCTCACCCAAAGCACAATCAAGACATATGAGGTGAAGTGAATCAAGGAGAGCATGTCATTCGATTTGAAATTTCCATGTTTATATTCATACATCAATACATAAATACATTCATAGACAGTGACTGAATTCTAAATACACATGACAAAAGTAATTGAACAACATAGAAACCAAATATTCATACGCAGTATAATAAAATTTTGGGGCCAAAACAATCCTTTATATTATCAACGTCTCAAAACTTTCATATAGAGAGTACATCTTTCATACAATAGCTTATATAGAAAAATATATTCCTAGATACCCATTACAAACTCTACCCAACTACATAGGCACAATAAAATCCCCAAACCCATTACAATAATATCATGACAACAATAACTTGATGCCAACCCAAATGAAAACAAAACCTGAGTATTTGTCCTGTGCACTCATTCATCAACTCTGGAACGCTTTCTTTTGAACCAATCATCTAATAAACCAACCTTTTTAACCTTTTTCCTCGTTGTGTTGCCTCCCTCTTTATACCTTTTTCATGGCCGCTTCTTGGGCTTCTTGTTTTGGTACTTTTTCGGCCATTTTCCACTGGCATACAATGCGTTTTCCTCTTTTCTAACTGCTTGTCCAGCTGGTGCATGGTGATTTTTGTTGTCACTGGTGCTGTTAGATTTTTAGTTAGCTTTATCTCTTCTAAATGATTTCCTCTACTATCCCTTTTTCAGTTGGTCATGCCATGCTTTCCTCAAAACTTTGTCCTTTCCCAAAAACAAACATTTCTAAAAAACGAAGGGTGCAACAAAAACCAACAAACCATAGAGTTGCACCTCTATGTCTCATTGTATTAACTTCACCATTTACAATACATCTAGAGTTTGTGACATCCAAAACCCTAATTTGTTAACCTTGATTATATTACAACCCTAATTCCTTAACTGCAATTAGATTACAATGGCCCGAAAAACCATTGGCTGAAAAACACTAAAATAGGCCAAAAATGGACCAAAATCACCCCAATTTTTTTGGGGGGTGAACCCTCTAGTAGGGGGGACTAGCTAACATAATTTACAACATGTGGAGATAACCATGAAAAGAATATAACACATTACCAACATGCGCCACTCCCCATTATTCACACATGTGGGGCTAGTTGTATGTTGAATTTCAAGAAGATTCTAGAGGGTAAAAAAACCCTAACACTAAATGAGTGTTGAGGCATGCAAAAATCCTAACCCTAACCCTAGACAATTATCAAACTATGTTAAATATTGGGTCACTAAGAAGGGAAGGGGTACCAATCTTTTTGTATTGACATTGTTCCATAGTTGAGCAAATAATCTAGGAGTGGGATATTGAAGCATGACAAAGGAGGTAGAAGATTATGTAGTGACCATTTAGGCCATAGTGTCTGTGGAAAATCCATAGTGAGTGCCCCTTTGTTTGTCTTGCATTTCTTAACTGAGCCTCACTATGATCTTAAATAATATGAGATTTAGTTCTTCAATGAGTAGACATAGTGATAATATAAAATACTCTATATTTTTTATTGCAAGGATATTTAGCATATTGAGTTTTAAATTCCACTTGAAAATTCTTAACTCCACGTAAAAATGCTCAACACCCCCCGAAAAATATTAACTCAAATAGTGAAAATTCCTTAACCAACCTAAAAAAATAGTAAAATAATTTGACTGCCACTAGTGCATTTATGGTGAAAAGTTGGATTATTTAGTAAAATAAATCATGTGCATATATGGCGCATAACAAAATACATGAACTATGGCACATGCATCATCTTTAGAAAATAGTTCAATTCAAAGGGATTTCTTAACCTGGGAAACCATAAAGATACCTAATTTGGGGGACTCCTATGGCACCATGGAGAAATACTTTGATTGATATGGCTTAAAATTTTCTTTTTCATTTTTATAAGGGATTAGTTGAGTTCCATTTTCACTTCTACAGTTTTCTAACATGCCCTTTTCAAAATTTCAATGGTGAACATAATGATATAGCATTGAATGATATAGAGAACCCTAGAAAATGATATACAAAACCTTAGTGAAATCTAGAAGTTGACTTTTTTGAAGGAAGGAATCCACAAGTTTTAATTATTATCCATGACAAAGAGGCACAATTATTCATATTTACATCCTTCAATGAGGTCCCTTTCGACTTGTGTTTTGTAATAATCAGATCTATATTGTTAGGAAAAAACTGAGAATTTTGAAGAGGTAGAAGTATTTCTCTAGTATTCAGATTTTATTATCAACATTTCCATTCCATGTGTAACATATAATAAATATTTAATTTTTTTCATTGTAGGAAACATGTTTTTTTCATTGTATGTATTTTTTATCACATAATGTACCTTAATTTTTGTAGGTAATTAGCTATATAAGGCTTGGAAATATCTACCTTTTTTATGGAACTATGTGAATCTATGCGAATTTTTATTGTTTGGTTTCTCTGGCTTGTCTTCTTTTGTTTTTGAAAAATGGTGATGGATAAGTGGACATGACTAATTGTGTTTCAAGCTCCATAGTCAAAGGATCAATTTTTATTCAATTTCGAGTAATCAATGATCCAGGGTCTCTTTACAATTTGTAGAGGGTTTATAGCACTCTTTGTAGTCAATCAACAACCTTCCAACTACTTTAACTATTCAATTGTAATGATTCATGTTCTATAATAGGTCATAATTCACCAAGGAAAAATTAAATATTAAATTTACACAATTAGGCTTCCTAGCCTCATAAAAATGCACACACTACATAAATTATGTACTCCTAAAGGGTCTAGAGGCATGAATGACGTGTCATCATGCATGATCCATTCCCCTATGTTATTATAGTGTACACAAGGGTGTTAATATATAATGAAGAGTGCAAAAATTGAGTTTTGGATTTGAAAACAAGATGTTGCATTGCGCTGAGTTGGATCCCAAAAATTTAGCGTAGATTGCACTCATGTATTCATGATGAAAATTTAAAGTTGATAACTGAAGTATCTTACATATATGATGACCCCACATTTCCATATTTTCTCATATTGTCACCATATGCAAGCACTGAACCTGCCAAAATGCCACTTTCCTTGATTTGCACTGTTTCTAGGCCAAGTGAACTAGTATTTACCAAATACATGCATAGGTCAAACCATTGCCTATTTTTTTTTATATGAAAATTTCTCACTATTCCTCATGACTAGATTGAGCTTCCTACATTGTTATATTTTCAATTTAATCATTTAAAAACTCTCTATTACAAAATACATTAAAATTATTCTTTTTACAAAGAATGCAAATCAAGCCAACTTGGTTTACTAAAATGCACGCCAACCCTTGAAAGATGCATGCCTATGGAAATATAAATTTATTAGATTGGATTATTTCACATGTTTAATACCTCGTCATATCAATATTTCCTTAACATGTCTTCACATGTAATATTTAGGTTTTCCAAATTCTCATTTTTCAATGATTTTCATTGTTTTTTTTATTTTGCTAGAGAAATGCACAATGCTTTTTAAAAAAACATAGTTTGATTTGAATATGAAACCAAATCATGATTTGAAAATTTTATAGTAATCTTCATTATCTTCTTTATTTCTTCATAGATTTATATTTCATGAAAGGATCCATAAAATATCTTTTTCATTCTAAATGAACATGATTACTTAGAAATAGGACATAATGCAAGCTCGAAGAAACCCCTAAACACAAAACACATCATTTATATAACAAAGAAACATTGCATATGCCTCAAAAATCATTCAACCATGTGATCACAATATTATAAAGTCATTGAGATAATTACTAATTAACCAAATCTGGAAAATTTGAATTTTAGGCATAAAATAGAGCACTGCATCAATGTTAGGTGGCTCGGGAAAAAGCACACATGAAATGTTCAAATTCATGATTTATAAAATCAAATTGTAAAAATGTGGATCATTTCACTTTTCCAACAATTCATCATTTCCATAATTTTCATTACTCTCACCATCTACAAATATCAAACCTACCAAAATGCCACTTTCCTTGATTTGCACTATTTCTAAGCTAAGTGAATTAATCTTCACCAAAATGCATGCCTAAGTCATACCGTCGACCATTTTTCATCTAAAATTTGTATATTGTTCCTTATGACCCAACTAACATTCCTACAATGTTATATTTTCAATTTAAACTTTAAAGAACTTTGCTTTTACAAAATACTCAAAACCATGTTTTTTTACACAAAATGCAAATCAAACCAATGTGGATTAGTATAATGCATGATGACCCTAGAAAAATACATTCCTATGGAAATAACTGTGCCAAACTAGATTATTTCAAATGGATAACAATCCATAATATCAATATTACCTCAATTTGTCTTCATTTGTAAGATCCAGGTCTTCCAAAATGTCATTTTCAATGATTTGGATTTTTTTTTATAGTGATATAAAATGCACTTTTCCCTTGCAAAGAATGCATTCCACTAATTGAATATGAACCCGATTATCTAAAGCATATATAATATTATTCATAATTTCCTTTTTCTCTCCATATGGTTATATTTCATGAATGGATCTCTAAAAGGTCTTTTGAATTTAAATGAACATGATTGCTCATAAACAAGGAGAATTGCAAGCTAGAATTTCATTGGTTTCACAAAAATGCACATCCAAGCCTCATTAAAACACCAAATTGTGATTTCTAAATTTATTAGTATTCTTGAAGGCATTCCACTAATTTATAAATTGTTATTTCACTTTGAATCTAACAAATCAATGTTGTGCAAAAACACCACAAAACTACTAATTTTTTTAGTGTTCAAATCAACGTTGAGTGTCTAATAAAAATGGCCACAAGCCACAGACAAATGAGTTATTTCAAAAAAAATAATTTATCAAATTGTATTATTTTATGTTGTCAACCAATCCATTTGTTAAATTCTCTAAAATTATCTCCAAGTGAACTATATGAATACTCCATAATAGGTTTAACACTGTTAAATTTGTACTTTTCAGGGAAATGCAAGAAAATGTCATGAAATGCATGCAATACATTGAGTATAAATCCAAATCAAATTATGCAAGATTTTCTAGATTCCTTATTCAATTGTCTACAAACCCATTTCACCTTCATAATTCCATCCCTAACCTCTATTGTACTTCACCTTCATAATTCCATCCCTAACCTCTATTGTACTTGAAAGAAAATACCCTTATTTCAACAATTCATGAAATGCATGTTAAAAGCATTAAGATGCATAACCAAGGTAAAATAGGCATGCCCTAGTCATGGAATTTAAACTAGTTGTACTACTAGTTTTTCCACGAGTATCTAAGAATTAAAAATCATATAGGATAACTTATTTGGCTAGGTTTGTCATGTATCAAGTTTTTTTTACCATTGTTCCATATGCGAACACATTAAGGGAATTTAAAGGTTAAAAATGGAACAAAAAGCAAAACATATTCCACCAAAATCAACTTTAAAAGAACTAATAGGATTCAATATGATGATGTTAACCATAAGGGTAAATATTTTTGGAGGGAAATGAAGAAAACTATTTTTTTAGTTGTATTTTTTACTTATCTTCATATAGGTTTACTCAAATTTCAAGTGTAGGTAGTCGTTGGATGCAGAATTAAATTCTGCATCCAAGAGTACCCACTCTTCGTACTTTTGATATACCCAGAGTGAGATAAACTAAAATTACATGGAGATAATCATATTTTTTTTTCCCATTTATTTACAGTTTGTCTCACTATGGGTCTATCAAGAGTATGCAGAGTGGGTACTCATTGGATGCAAAATTTAATTCCGCATCCAACGAGTTCCTACACTTGAAATTTGAGTAAAACTATAAGAAAATAAGTCGAAAGTACGATTTTAAAAAGCAGTTTTCTTTCTTTCCTTTTGAAAATTCATAACTCTTATTTTATTATTTTTCTCAGAGGCTCATTTTAGACCTCAAATTTATGCTAATGAATGGAAAATATGCATATTAATTATTTAAGTTTACATGTGAAAAATGGCTACCCTTACCACTATTTGGTTTTTAGTAGAAGGTTTTCATATAAGGTCAGTTCACACGAGTAATATTGATAAAAAAAACACATATTTTCCAAGTAAATCTCGATTTATGTTTATAAATAGTATTATCTCTCTCTTTTTTGACTGGTGGAATCAACAACTAGTCGAGCACGTACTCGTGTGACATAGGGTCGTGTTATCTGACTGCTACCACTATAGCCTACAGACATGCCAATGAAGACCCTCATGTTGCACACAAGGTAATTCAAGGGTTTCGAACCAGTGATTTCACATAACAAAGTGCCTTAATAATACACTCCATCACTGACCATTCTACACCTTGAGGGTTAATATTATCTCATTTTGAAAATTGAGTTGAAAGTCATTATATTACTAGCTCCTCTACCTTTGTTAACATATAACATAACTATTCTTTTGTGGGTTTAAAATGTTTGACCATAAGATGTTTCTTCATTCTATAGTATTAAATAATGGACCATCCCAACACAATATCAACACACAATTCTCCAAGACAAAGAGGTCAACCAAGAAATAATGATATGGTGGAGATTCCTAATATGGGACTACATAATATAATCCTTGAATTTACTGTAGTTGGAGGGAAAAGTGCTACTATCCGTGCAACTTGGTATGTAAATGCAACTCAACATGCACATTGTCCAAATAGGAATGTTGTTGACCATGATTTTGAGATTCATCAAATGTTGAAGGTAATGATGGTCTAATTCAACTCCTCTTTGAAGGTAACACTGGTGTAGTTCAAGTCCTCATTGAACATGATTCAATGGTTACCACGACTCCTCTATATCCCGAACAAGTGATAACTACACATAGTAGTAGGTTTAAGGAATGGAGCTATGGTACACACACACACACACACATGAGAAGTTTTCAGATGCCCAAAATTGTCTTATTGCATATTTGATTTTCAACTATCTTTATCTTCATAGTTTGATAATTTCCAACACTAGTATGTCTTGCAAATTTGACATAAGTTAAGGTTGAAATTGTCAAGTGATTTAACATTAATCTTGAAGAATATAGGGTGGACTTACTATTGTAAGTACAACTATCATAAAGTGAATTTCAAATCTATTTTATGCATGATAATATTGTCCTAGGGGATGAAACTTGTTGGCACAAATTGGTATGTTTTCTCTTGGATTGCCTAGTTGATTGGGGTTGTTAAGAGGTGAAATATTATCTCTTGTTTCTACTATTTTTATCACATTTCATAATATCCATAAAGTTGAATATTTAAAAGGTTAATATCTAGGAGACCTCCACGAAAGAGGTGAAATTTTTGAAGTTTCATTAATTTCCCTAGATTCAAAAATTTCTACATGGTACCAAATCTTTTGTGGCCAATATAACTCTAGGTGCAAGAAGGAGTTGGAATTTTAGCTGCGGTGTACTTGGGAGAGTTTCTTTAACTTGATAATATTGTTGGGTGTGAAGCCCTAGGTTGCTTGGAAGAAGTTCTTGAACCTTAGAATGGATTTTGGATACTTCATGCATCATTGATTTTTGCACTTGAGGATTGTTTGAGGATGTGAAAGATGGTTCTCAGTCTTAGTCTAGAGTGTGATAGGAGAGATGGAGCTTCCAATTTTTTCCTTGGAATCTTAGATTATAGATACTTATAAAGAAAACCAACTTTTGGAAGCATGTTGAGAAATTGATTACTGAACCTACCGATATAACATGACATGCCACTCATCAAAAGAAGTAACCAAGGCTAAGAGAATATTTCTTGATTCAATGAAGGATAATTTCATCTATCACATTGCAGAGAAGAATAAATTTAAATAAAATTTTGGAGCTTTAATTGAGTTGTTTCAAAACACTTGTGTTTCTCGACAAATGCTCATTTGAAACTAGCTTTCAACCATCCATATGAGCAAGATAGATACTATGGTGAGCTACTTGATTAAAATCATTGAGTTGAGAGATCAATTGGATGCCATTAGAACAAAAGTGGAGGATTAGAAATTGGCATCCATTGCTTTTGAATGTATTTTTTCCTTCCTGGATTCTTTTTGTTCAAGGTGTTTGTGCCCAAGAGACCTTGCTAAAATTTGCAAAGCTTTGGATTGATCTTGCGGATGAATAATTTAAATTCTAGTCTTATTCGTGGGAACAAGGATAATTAGATGCAATTGGTCTCATTGGGAAGACGAGGAAGGGTAGTAATAAAGGATACAAGAATAAGGGAGGCACATATACAAGAAAGAATAACTTGGGTAAAGTTATGTGTTTATGATGTCACAAGATAGGACATTATGCCATCTAGTATCCACTGAAGAAGAAAGGAAATGGAGGGAAATAGGTTGTAGTTGGAACTATAGCAGTGTTGAAGAGGATCCTTCTCAGTTTCATATTGATGGTATGGTATGTGTATAGTGGAGCTTTGATACATATGCCATATGAAATGTCACTCTTTAGTAGAGTTCAAAATCAAGAGGGAGGCCTGAGAATGGAGCTTGGTGATGATTTTATTTATCTCATGAGAAGAGTTGGCTCCATTTCCTTCTAGATGCCTTCAGGTGATATTTTCGAGTTGAGTGATTCTCTATTTGTTACCATCTTGAGGGAGTTTTATTTCAGTTTATTATATGACAAATGTACAATGGAGAGTTGAATTTGAGGGGCAATAATGTACAATAAGTGATTGTAGTCTAGCTAGTTCGAGGATACTATCTATAGGGGTGGGTGAGGGTGGCCTTTATAGGTTACTTACCAATATAATGACTATTGTACATTCCATTAGGAGGCTAAATGAGGCTTCTAGCTTTGAGGAGGCTTAAGAGAATGTAGGAGCTCCTAGAGATTAAATGAGGGTGATTATACCTCCCAAGTGATATGCTATTCATATTGCATTGGTGTCTTCCATATGTGTGCCTTCCATTTGTCTTGAGGTGGAGAGGTGTGATACCTTGATGGAGGATGATGCTRGTGTTGATTCCATGTTTGCAATTGATGAGAGTATTATAGAGTAAATGGATGAAGTTTTTGGATACACTCGGATAGAGAGAGTTTACCATGATGTTACTCTTTCTTYAATATTCTTYCGRGAGGAGAGACTTGACCCAGTTCACACTATTTCAGTTATTGAAGGTTTTGAGATGCATGCGAYAGATTCTCATGTTCACAGGTTGTTGGGAGCCTTGCATGGGTTGTTACCTATAATATGAGCTTGGTATTTCAGGATTGATGAGTTGACTTGTGAAGATTTATATCTTTGTGACTTTGATAATGTGATTCAATTGTATTGGTATTGTATAGAGATATTATTATCTTTGAAATATTTCTTGAACAACTCAAGATGTGGTGTCTGTTGATTTTGTCCTGTGTGCTATTTTTCTAAATACACAAGAAATATTGCAACCATGATTAGAAACAAATCCAATGGACTCATGTAAAAATATTCTTTCATTACAATGAAGTCATTTGATACAATGGGGTTGATCCCATTTTATATTAATGACCACGAAGTTATGCAATAGGTACAACCTAACCACCTTATTTATTAATATTTAATTAATTTAAGTCTATCTTTTTATTATCCATTTATATGAATGTGAATTCATCACATCAAGTAAGACTTATAGTCTAACACCCCGTGTTAATTTTTATGTTACAATTAAAAACATCAAGCAATGCTCGAACTGTGATGGATTTTCATATTGGAAGTGGCTTAATTAGTTATTGCTTGTCCTTAGTTGGGTTCTTGCATGACATTATTTCTTAGAGCATTTGATATCTTCATAAAATTTGGTGACATTATACATGCTAGCCATATGGAGGAGATTTCTTGCTCAGAGAGAATCCTTGCATTAGATCCTTACTTGTATATGACATCACCTTGGATATTGACATGTGTACCTTTGAAGTGTAGCGCTCCACGTGTGTGAGCTTATTTGTGGTTTTGTAGGTTGCGTGTAAGGGTTTAGTCCCATATGTTTTTTTTTCCTTCCTTACCTCTCATCTATATAGATGAAGGAGAGAGTCATTTAAAATCATGTCATTCTTGATTATCATATGTTAGAACTCTCTCTCTCTCTCTCTCTCTCTCTCTCTCTCGTGTTCTTCATCTTTGTATCTTACCCCTCTTGTTTTGGAGGTGCTAGGGTTTCTTGGAGAATATTGAATACTAGGGTTAGGGTTTCATCCCTTGGAGGCATTGGATCTAGGGTTTTGTGATTAAACCCTATATTATACTTGTAGGGGAGTGGAGGAGAGGATATGTGTTACCTTGGAGGACATGTGATGCTTACTTGTTGGAGCTCCTTGATGTTGGTTAGTTTTTTTTGGTTTTTCCTAACTAAGGTTTTGGAGTATTAAGGGATTTACTGACCTTGGGATGAGTATATGGTATGCACATGAACTTCATATTTATTCATATATACGAAGCTTTCAATTTTTAACATTGTATTAAAATGTAGATTTAATTTTCAATTATATTTATCTTTACAATTTGGTAATTTCCAACACTAGTATGTTTTGTTGATTTGACATAAGTTACGGTTGAAATTAGCAAGTGATTTAACATTAATCTTGAAGAATATAGGGCATATTTACTATTTTAATTACAAATGTCATAAAGTGAACCTTAGATCTATTTTATGCAGGATAAAATTTCCCTAGAGGGTTGAAACTTGTTAGCACACATTGATAACTTTTCTCTTGGGTTGCATTGTTGATTGGGGTTGTTAAGAGATGAAATATTGCCCATTTTTGTTGTTGTTTTTACCATATTTCATATCATCCCTAAGGCTGAAAATTCATAGGGTTAAGTTCTAGGAAACCACTAGGAAAGAGGTGAAATTTTTGAAGTAGAATTTAGTGCACTAGATTCAAAAAATTATAAAAAGGGGACATTATTCTTACAATTGGGCACTACCTAAGTAACAAATACTATAATTTCCCATATCGATAATGTTACTGAGCATTCAAATGCAGTTATTGACAAATTATTTTCCAACATCATGAAATAAATTTGAAAGTATTTTACAACAAGGAACATATTTTTGGTGTTTGTTGAATCTAGTATGAGTCATAAGGTATTGGAATGTCTAAAACACCTCGACAGACATGGTGTTATTCAGGGTGTTAATCCACCATCAATTTGTAGTGAAATGAAATCTTGGAATGAAGAAAATAAGAAAATGAATATGGGTTGGGAAAGATCAGATGGTTTTAGTTTTGGAGTCAAAGTTAAAGATTTTTAGCAAGCTTATCCAACCATGGGCATGTATTTTAGTATTGCCTATGTGCATTTTTATTATGTTTTCTAGAATTGTCTTATTTTGGAACAACATACATTTTTTTTTAATTGTGACTTGAAATATAATTGCATGGGAAGGTCATGAATGCTAGAATAAATCATTACAATGCTTTAATAATCTATAGAGTGGATTGGGAGTACATTTTAATGAAGAATAGTTCAAAATTTTTAGAATTGTCAAAAATAGTGAAAGTGGCATTTTGGAAGATTTGTAAGTTGCATTTGGAGATTGTATAGATAAATATTAAAATGTAGGATGCTGCAACATACGAATACTATGTATTTATATATTCATGTTTCACATGGTGTACATTGATGAGGCTTAGCTTGCATTTCACAGAGCCATCTTAGGCTAGTAGGATTACCTTGTTTTTACATGTATAATTCAATGTTTTAGTAATATTATTTTGATAATCTCAAGTACATTCCAAACACACGGGACGATGTTTTATGATAGAATACATGCAGAACTTGCCTCTAAACTATTTATGCATCCATTTTCTATAGAGGGTGTGCATTTTATTGAATTATAAAGTTTAGGTTGTGTAGTTGACAATTTTTTAATTAATGAGGTATACTTTAAGTTGCAATGCCAACAATGGCTCCATGTCATGTAAATTCACATGGAATTATTTTATGATAATAATTAAACCAACCTYCTTTATTTGTATAAATTATGAWTTCAAAGATAATTATATATACATMTCAGGAATTGAATCGATGCTAGAATCAAGTAAAGGATGAGAAGGAAACATGGATTCACACCTTATAGACATAGATCCAATATTACATGGTGTTCCATTGATTGTTGTGAAAATCTATTGCATGGATTAGACAAATAATGAAAAAGGTATAAGGTATACAAAATAACGATTACTAAAAACTGCAAAAATTATTTAACTTACACCTAATACATGTTGACAATTGCAGTTGACACTGGGGTCAATTTCTAACCTTGTAAATTGTGCTTGCCATGCAGAGTGCATTTTTTTTTTAATAGGTTCCATGAAGTTTTAAATAACATAAAAGTATGGAAAGAAATATCCAAATACAGAGAATGATAAATGTAAGCTCATTCAAATTTAGGAGGAGCTTGAAAAGATTGGGGTTCCATGTCGATGCATTTATCATTATAAAAGACATGAATACATATAATTAAACTATGGGAAATTAAATGGAACAATTTCAGTTAGGATCCCCATGTGACATGATATAATTGTAAAGGTAAAACAATCTTGAGGAACTCACACAATTGTAAACTCTATAGATAAAATCTCAAGGAACTCACACAATTGTAAACTCTATATTGACATTATTGACATGTGAATTTTCATGCATTCAAATGCTTTTTGAATGGAAACTCTTAATATTTTTGTTTCGAGGTAATTGAAGATATACCAAATGAAAATGCTTCTGATATGTTGTTGAAGTTGTGGGGGTGTTATAAATAATTGCACACTCTACAAT
>SNQJ01S0031547.1:45291-70274 GCA_010110895.2 Picea sitchensis | reverse complement strand
ATATCCTCCTATCTTAAATTCAACTAAACATTGTTTAGTGACATTTACCTGATGTCCTTTTTGTAGCCATGAAACTCTATATGGACTTGGATGTTCAATCGTCTCTAGCTCCAACTTTTCTACCATCTCTGTTGAAACAAGATTATCTGTGCTACCACTGTCCACAATGACCTTGCATACCCTGTCCTTGGTTTTGCAAGCAGTCCGAAAAAGTCTATTTCTTTGGACTGAACTCTCCACTTCCTTCTCTAGTGTCAAAAGAACCTTTCGCATCATCAATGATCTTCCGCCTTCAGCATCTTCTGCCTCAACATTATGCCTCTGAGCTTTGGTGATGTGAGTCTCTCCACTCTCTTTTTTCTTGTCTGGACATTCATAAGATTTGTGTCCATTCTTTCCACACGTGAAGCATTTTATTACTCCACCTCTTCCTCTTCCGCTACCTCTAGTACGAGGAAAGATATTATTATCATCATAATCTCCTCTTTGTTCAGTATGTTGCCCTCTCTGTTTAGCATATTGTCCTTGTTGTGAGGTCCCACCTCTTTCAATCCGAGCCTGAGGTTTCTTCCAGTCTTCCTTGGGCTTCTGGCTTTTATCCTGGGCAACTGATTTGCCTCTGGGCTGACTTCTGCCTCGCCCTCTTTGACCATGTTTTCGGCTCAGCTTCTCTTCAGCTTTTAGAGCCAATTGATAAGCATCTTCCACCATTCGGATGGTCAACATACTTATCTCATCCTGAATGTCATATCTCAGGCCATTCAAGTACCCGGCAATCTTTTCATCATCGCTTTCCCGATGACCTGCCCTGATGTTCAGCCTGTAGAATTCTTCAATATATTCATTCACTGTCATCAGCTTCTGTCTCAAATTTTGCATTCTTCGAAACAGAGTAATCTGGTAATCTATGGGAATGAATTTTGCCTTCATCTTCGCAATCATCCTATCCCAACTCTTGATTTTTTGCTTGCCTTTGCAGCGTCTGTCAGCTTGTAGTTCATCACACCACAATGTTGCATGTCCCTTCAATCTTGTGATAGCATGTTTGACCTTCTTGTCCTCTTCGACATCTTCATAGTCAAAATATGTGTCCAGAGCTCTAATCCAATCTAGAAGCTCTTCAGCATCCAAGTTTCCTTCATAAATTGGAATGTCCATTTTCGCTCTTGCACCCATTCTTGCAATAGCTCTAATCAAACGTTCGTTTGCGGCATCTTTGGCTGCAACTTCCTCTTCTTTATGTCCAGTATCATCTTCATTTTTGGACTCACTGATATCTCCTACATTAGCTGTGCGCCTTTGTCTTATCTCCATGTCCACAAGTCTGGAGCATATGTTATGCAGATCTCTTTCTACTTCTGGATTCTGCACCTACCTACCCCTTCCTCTGGACATTTCCCTTTCTTCTTCCGGATCGGGTGATTGTCTATCCCTTCTTCTTGGCGGCATGGTGAATTTTCCTTTTCCTTACCACAGAAAGCAAAGAATCCTTTCTGGGCTCTGATACCAAACCTGACGCAGACGCTCCCTCTGCCTTGGCAAAGGCCTCTGCGCTGACCTCCCAGTCTTAAGGATCGTTCTAATTCCACCTTCGAGCCGAAGTGGCTCTTTGATCCCTCCTCGGAATCTCTGATATAATCAACCCATAGGGTTTTTCTTCTCCTTACAACCTTTAGGCCTAATCGCTTCTCCGTTCACAACAGAAAAGTAGAATTCGGACTTCGGGGTTTTCCAATCCCTGACGTCGTAAACCTTTGCCTTCCCGATTTCCCGATCTCCGATATCCCGAGATTCTTCGACTACAGTTAGTCCCCTGGGCTAGACTCCTTGTCCACACAACCTCCCCTTATGTGACTGCAGTCCTATCTCCTTTCAGGGTTTCAAGCTTTCAAATGCCGAAATGCATGGACACTTTGTCCTCGGAATCCCCGATATCCCGATATGACATCAGTTGGCCCTACAACGGAGCTTTCTACCTTATCAGGATTTTGGACTTCGCATTTCCGAAATTCGTGAACGCTTTGTCCTCAGGATTCCCAATTTTCCGAATCCCGTAATGCCGATAGATGGCTTTCTTTTCGGGAAATTTCTCGAATGCTTAGATCTCCGCCACGCGTCCTCCTATGATGGATGGTTCTGATTGCGTCTTGCGATTTCGGAGTTTCGATGCTGAAATGCTCCGACTTCTTGTCCTCGGAACTCCCGAAATGTCGATGGACTCCCCTATCTCCACCACGTGTCCCAACCGATGAACGGTCCTCGATCATTCGCGATTCCGTGAAGTCAAATGCCGATGTCCTCCTGTCCTCCTGAATCTCAAAAATCCGACATGACAAATGTCGACGAGCTCTTGATTATCGCCACCTGTCTCAACTAATCGACGGTCCGGATTTAGTCTCAAGATTTCGCGACTTGCGATTCCCCGATGTTTTAGTTCCCTGTCAACTTAAAGCCCTGATAGCTGAAATACCGATGGGTGCTTGATCTCCACCACGTGTCCCTTCAAGATGGATGGTCCATATCAAAATCGGGGTTTTCACCCTAAAGTAACCCGATCTCCTGTCCACAGGACTTCCGATATCCTGAGCTCCAACACCTCGATATCCCGACGCCTTTCGAGACCTTCACTCTATCTGTGAGAGTTTAACCCTCGTGCAACTCTAGTCAGATCCTATGGCTGACGGGTAATTGGGTTAGGATACAACAACTCACGATCTCCTGAGCTTGAAACTATGGAAATGGTCGTAACCTCCTTGCTTCTCTATCAGATCGGACGGCTGACGGGATTTCGCAAATCCTCCACACATGATTTTTTTTTTGACCGTTCGTTCCTTCCCTTCGACGACTTATCAGGTTTGAATCCTTCTGAGATCTTCGACAACTTCAAAACCTTTCGAGAACCCCCTGCACGCATTCCTTGCGGCAACCCTTCCAATACTTCAAGTGTTGAACACCTCTGACTTTGCGCACTCCTTGCAGCGATAGTCTGTCAACAACTCCTCGTGTTTCAAACCTTGAAACTATCTTCAACCTGCGCACACTTTGCACGACTCTTGTGCCCAAATGCACTCCCGTGGAATGAGAACAAAAGCTATCTCTCATGAGCTTTCAGAGACAAACCTCTGAACACTTTGTCGATGCACTCCTTGCGGACAAATTCAACTGCACTCCTTGCAGGAACTCTTGCTCAGATAGAGAAACAATTGAAACTCATTTCTCTTACTCTCTCTTTCTCTCTCAGATTTCAGACATTCAACAAGAAATCATTCATACATAGCATAAAAACAATTGTATGACAGAAAGAGTAAAACATTCATGGGAATAACATTCAAAAATGCATACACAGAGAATACATGAACACCATGAGTCTGAATCACAACTTTCTTGTATTAATTCAGAACTTTTGTACATGGAGTCTGCTACATAGCTCTCTGCTTCTCCTCTATGCTTCTTTCTCTCTCTCTTACAATGATACAAGTGAGGGTGTCTTTATCCCGTTTCCCTCGTTCCTTCTAAAGTTGTCTAATCTAGGAATTCAATTCTACCTACTTGCATTAACTGTCATAAACGCTTCTATCTACTTCAGATGAGAGCGGGACGCTCAAGGTCTATTTACAATATTACAAGTATGCCTCCCTCTTTAATTATTACATTTATGTTTGGCACATTAAATTTTAAAAAATGATTCAAATAACTTTATCATATGTCAAAATGCGTTGGCGCCTGCCCCACGCTCGCTTGACGCTGGCGATGCTCCTGCATCACAGAGAAAGCCATTGCTAAGGATATGTATGATTCTTTGGTGGGTCTTTACAAAAACAAGAATACTAGAAGGATGCTACACTTGAAGCACCAATTTCAGAATGTTAGGATGACCAGTGCGGACCCAATTATTAATTATCTCATGAAGATTACTCGAATCCGAGATCAACTCACAACTATTGGTGAGACAGTGCAAGATGTTGAGTTGGTGAATGTGGCTTTGAGAGGTCTTCCCAGGTCTTGGGAACCATTCATGTAGGGGATATGTGCACGAGAGACATTTCCCACCTTTGATAGGATATGGAATGATTGTATCCAGGAGGAGACCTAGTTGGTGTCCAGGGAGAACATGGATGGTATGCTGAAGAGTAGCAATGACGAGAACCAAGCCCTTTCAGCCAACACTAAAAGGGGTAGAAGAGGTTCTCCATGTAGAAGAAGAGCTTCTCCCGAGAGAGAGGCATCCCTAGAGCTGAGACAGAAGAAAGATTTTAGCAAAATCAAATTCTTTCAGTGCCATGACTTTGGCCACTATGCTTCACAGTGTCCACTCTGGAGGGGAAGAGGAAGAAGGCAACAGACATCAACAACAGTGGTTGATGATGTTGCAGACAGGTTCCAGAGGGAGATATTGTTGGTCTCCGACCTTTCAGGTGTAGTATCTAGCAGGGAGATATGGTTGGTGGACAACGTAGCATCTTGCCATATGAAAGGTGCACGATAGTTGTTTAACACTCTCACAAAGACTGGCTCAGACTTATGTGTGGAGCTTGGTACTAGATCCAAGCATTCAGTACGAGGATCCAATACAATATTGTTTCGATTGGAGTAAGGAGAGATATTGAGGGTGTCGAATGTTTTATGGGTGTCAGAACTCAAGAGGAGTTTCCTCTCAGTCTCAGAGATTGAGAGGAAGGGATATCACATATTGTTTCAATATCGACAGACATTGCTTGCGCCTAGACAAACTAGCTTTAGATCAACAGTGGTTCTTGGAGTTAGGGAGGGAAACCTATATAGGTTGAGGGGACAACTTATGGGTGCTATGGCTAGAAAGAGCAGAGAGAGAGAGGAAGAGGAGCAGGTAGCTCCTCCAGAGGTAAGGCAGACGACCCCACCAGTAGCACAGGTTCAGAGGGAGCCAGAGTTCAGAGGGAGATGACCCTAAGGATCTAGGAGGAAGGAGAAACCTCCTAGGACTGTGCAGAGGACAATGGGCAGGGAACAGACGACCCGAGAGGTCGTGCAGACTCAAAAGGAGTCAAGTTGCAGACAGAGTATGTGATCCCAGAGTGATCTTGATCTCAGGGAGAGTCACTTAGCTCAGAGGGAGAGATGGTCATCTAGAGGGAGTTCCCTCTTAGGTTCATATGGAAGAAAGACATCTTCCAGGACTAGCATACATGTTTCATGGGTTGAGGAGGTCAGACAAAAGATGCAGGAGTAGGAGGCTTCTGAGAGCTGTGTACCTTCCATGGAGGATCCCGTTGATTCAATGGGTTTTGCTACAATGATAGAAGAGGCAGTCAACCATGAGATAAGAATTGCTTCAGTCACAGAGGGAGTAGCTAATGAGGTAGTCTGGACAACATGATTTGCTTCAGTAACTGAGGATGCGATCAATTAGACATATTTTTCTCCAGTGATTGTGGATGCAGCCAATCAGACAGACTTGACAACGTGACTTTTCAATGTGATAGAGTTCACATACCCATTTTCCATAGTGACAGAAGAAGTAGACAGTCTGGACTATTGGAGTATAGATGTTTGAGGAAAATCCACTGTGTACGACAGTGGTGCATCCAGATGTTGGAGGATGGAATACCTCCCTCGCTAAGAGGGAATGTTGATTTTGTTTCTTCAGGAGGTATTCCCACAAGAGGCCAAGGTGCTAGGCATGTGGGAATTTCTATTGGCACCAATTTAGCCTTTCGTTTTGTCAAAATTGGCCTTGGAATGAGGTTGGGGTCTCATGGGCTTTGTGGGCTTGTGATGGGGTTTCACACCCACAAGAAAGTCTATGTTTTTGTTGACTTTGTGAAGGGGATTTTGACACACCCCTTGGACTTGTATATATAAGAGATCAAGTCATTCTTACAAAACACAAGTGTGGAAACATGGAGGAATAAGAGGTCTAAAATTTTCTGCGGTTCTAGGAGTCTTCTACCAGCTATGGAGGGAGGCCTTTAGGCCTTATTTCTGTTGTATTTATTCTTGCGTTTGGGCAAGTTCCTTGGATGAAAGAGGACAAGTAGGCCACATCTTGTTTTTATCCCTAGAGGAGGCGCTGAGTTGGGTGAAAGAAGAGGCCGAGCCTTAGGAGGAGGGATGGTTTTCCAAGATAGGGAAACCACAGGCTTGAGGAACAAGCCTAGCCTCAATCATAGGCCCAACTAAGGCAATCGCAACAAGGGATGAAGGCTAGTAGCAAAGAAGAAGGCTCGGACTGCTAGAAGAAAGAGGTCATAAACCAATAGGGAAATTGTATGGAAGCTACAAGTGACCAACAACAAGGAGTGAACCTTGGGAGGGCTGGTCTAGATCTGTAGCAACAACTTAAGAGGCTAGAACAGTGTGCTTGAGGGTTGGACAAGTGGCCAACAACAAAGGAAGACTATCACAATAGTATTCAACATGTTGACAAGTGTCCAAACAATAGTAGAGATGAAGTACAATAGGTCTAAGAAGCTAACCTTAGACAACATATTATTTGTAAGTGTTTTGGCAAATTCCTTGTAAAAGATTGGGCCATTATCCCTGGTATGGGAGCCCATTGATTCTTGGCTTAAGAAGGTTTAAATACTTGTGTATTATCAAATTGCAAGTTTATGTGCCGTTGTGTTAAAGTTAGGCATCTCAGTGTATCTATGTTTACAGTTTAAATTAGTAAATTGTGCATAATTGTAGAAGCATTAGATCAAATCTTAGCTGCAATAAAATCTAACAGGAAAAACCCACAAGGGGAAAACCAGTGCAAGAGAGATTCTTCTTATTGAGCTCACAGGAAAATTTCTAAGTTTACAACAACAATCTATTCAACATTAAATACAATTGTACTTATCTCAAATACACAATCCAAACTCCTAGAAATCCATGCCAAAACAACACCTCGATTTTTGTGCAGCAAGAATAGTCAATTGTTGTAACAACACTCTCAAAATCCATGCCCATCTTCTGTACTTTAGGTATCGACAATACAGATTTATCCATAGCAAATTCTTCGAAATCCTTGCAGTTTTTTCTCAAAATCAGTACTCGAAATGCATCGATTTATGTGCCAAAGTACTCGATAAAGACCGTCTTTAATGGTTGTACGGTCTGCTTTAAATGCCTTGTTGTACACACTGATTTAATGGCTGAATTTTTCCTTGGAATGCATGCCCCCTCTCCTTGGTATGGGTGCCAATCCCTCCTTTGCTGTAACTCTTTTCCTCTCAGCTTAATCTTTGTAACTCTTTTCCTCTCACCTCAATCCTCCTTGGAAAATGCACCCCTTCACTTTCCCTCCTTGAAAAGTGTGCCCCCCTTCTCCTCTAGTGTTGCTTTTATGCATTCTTTAATGTGTAACTGCTCAAACACTAGATCTCAAGCTTTGAGATTTGATCTTGCTCCATAAGATCCACTGAGGTGACTTAATTTTTGGGTTGAGATTACTTAAATCACTTAAACCAAACATTATAAAGTCACTTTTACCCATTAAATAAAAGACTCCGCTTAACTTTATAAACTTTATAAAATCAAGTCATTAGAGAGAAATATGCTGGTCAGTGTCACTTATACATGCTGGGCACTGTCAATGCAGAGGTACCTCCCAGCTACACAAACTAACATAAAAAGACCGACGCAAAGAAAATCAGACTGCTTAACAGAAAACACAGAGGTGATATTTTCATTATGATTCTTTTTAGGAATTTTGAAAAGTTGTAATGCCTAGTTGAGAGTAAGACAAAGATCAACGTGCTTGTAATTGTTATATGTTGAGATTGTAGAAGAATCCCACGGAAGCACTGTAAACGTATATTTGTTTGGTAAATGTTTTAAAGTTTAATGAAAGGCCAATTGAGAATCGCTCTCTGTCTATGTCTGAGTTTATTCCTGTACGTTTGTGAGTTTGAAATGTGTGCCTGTGAGCAATTGTTGAGTGAATTTAGAGCTTGTAGTGCTCTGGGGTCGATGTGCTTTTGTATATTTTGAATTCTGCAATCTCTTAATTTAACCTAACAATTATTACTAATAAGCATATAATATGACCAGCTTGAACACCTACCTGATTCGATCCTGATTGCAGGAGAGGCCTGAGATGATAGGCGGCATCTGGAGCTTCCTCGACAATATTAACTTTGATCTAACAACAGTGTTGGGACTCTTTGTATCTGAGTCTGTCTTTGATTACACAATAACTCTTCCTCTCTCAGTCATAGGTAAAAGAGAATGTAGTCATAGGTAAAAGAGAATGTACAGTCCCAGTGATTGGAATTTTTGTTGGAATATATAATTTCTACTTATCTAATATGATGTATTAAGAAGTAGAGTCAATCTCTAGGTGATTTGTGTGATCTTATTATTAGGAGTTTGTTAGGGAGTTGAATTTATGAGATCCTAGATTCGTGTTTATGATTGAGATATTTGCTCAACCTCTCATCCTATAATTGAAATAAGTTAAATCTGATAACTATGAACTTTATATAATGAGCCACAAATGTATTGTATAATGAATCAAGTAATCTAATAGTGTTGTGTTATAATGTATCTCTTATTTGTTAATTATTTTGACGTTCGAACATCAATAGCAGAGCATACCATTGGTGGTTTTGGGTCATGAATTGGTATATAATCTCACAATGTATTGCAGCGCGCCTCAGTACTTCAACGGTTTTCTAACCGCCGTCTAATGCCGCGCATCAGAAGTACAACGACTTTCTAATTCCAGAAACCTCCATCGTGATGTTTCCCTGATGAGATTTAAATCAAATTCCAATCCTCTCTGCTTTTTGTGTAGCAAATTGAATCAAACATAATCGTTAACGTAACGTTCTTATTGACAACGATATTTAACAAATTATAAACGCCCACTGCTTTGTGTTGCAAATTGAATCAAAGGAATCGTTTAACAGCCGTCTGTCGAAATAGATCAGTGGCGAGAACGGCCTTAACCCGTGTTGCAAATTGAATCAAAGGAATCGTTTAACAGCCGTCTGTCGAAACAGATCAATGGCGGGAACGGCCTTAACCCGATTGTAGATTTGGGTAATAGGAGGTCTCAGCCACAAAGACAACAGTTGAATTTATGGCTGAGCCCTATGATGAGTGAATATACAATCGGGTTAAGCTCACAAGGCTGGAACACGCATGCTGTTCGAGTATCAACAATCTTAATTATTTCCTGAGAAAGGAGTTTTCGGGTTATAGAATTAGCCCTCAGGCAACCCATATTTCGCAGTATGTTGTTATGTTCATTAATTTCAAATCTGCAAATCAGGTCCACAGGAAACCTTTTGCCTTCAAAATGAGCCGACAAAAATATGTGGATTGTGAGTCATCCTTCCATTGAAGTTAAAAAACAAAATTATCATGTTCTTCATAAAAATGTGAATACCAATTTCACCTGAAAACCAACTATTCTTCATAAAAATGTGGATACCTATTTAATCTGGCTTGGTTTGAAAGATTACGCAGACAAGATATTATATTGCAAATTAAATGAAGTAAAACCATTGTAAGAGAGGCACCATACAGAGCATTAGTTGCATTACAAAATCTTCAAATATTTTACTTCTCCTGTATGAAATTCTATAATCTATGCACTTCTGTACATGCAAAAGTGGCACACTAAATGAAAAAAAATGTCTTTGAGCATCTGAGACATAAATTAATAAGAGAATTATATTGGGATGCATAAAATGCAAAAGTATGGTCGGGGAAGAAAATATAGCTGAACATCTAACTTTGCTTGGTTATCACTTAACTTGATGAAGAATGACTGCCAGATACCAATTTCCTAAATTTCTCAACAAACTAATCTAATATCTGTCATTCATCATTATGGGAGCCTATCTTCAGATATGGTTGCTCTTCTGTTTCTACAGAATAATTTGAGCTTTTGGGACTCAAACCGTGGTATTCTGTATCTGCTTCAGCCATAGGTTTTTCCACTTCCGTTGTGTGGTAATACAATTCGGCATCATTATTATGTGTTGAAGGGAAACCTGTGTAAGGGTCAAACTCTGCTTGTCTGGTATAACTTGCACTAGCAATTACGCTGGTAACATTATCAAAGGACTGACACACACTGCTATGCAGAGACTGTGCATCTTGTGAATCATGGCTGTCACTTCGCGTGCAGAGCCTTGACATACTGATATCAACATTACTACTATGTGCCCTTGAAGAAAATGGTCCAAGAATATCGTCGTTGGAAGATGTCCGATGCCCATTCATGCCCTGACATTTGGGAGGTGCGGCTAGGTTTATATTCAAATATCCATTTGCACTTTTACTTATACCTCCATCCATCTGCTCTTTCAACAAGTTTACATCTTCAGATAGAACAGAGACTCTTCCTCTACAAAAGAACAGCAAAACAATCCCATCAAGAACCATTCTATTGACCCACGAGGAAATAAAAACAACATAAAGGGAGAAGGAACCTAACAAATACATTGTTGAGAAAGTCACTTACTGCATTGCATCAACTATGTGGCCTCGATCAATTAGAAACTCCCTCAACTGCACCACACATCCAGATTCGTGAGAAACAAATATGACTATCAAAGGATGCAAAACTGCATCAAAATATGACACTTATAAAGGTGGGAGTGCCACCTACCTTGGTGTTCATTTCTGCTTCTTTTTCAAGCTCTCTAGAATCCTGTGCCACTTTAGCCATCAGAACTTCTTCCACGGAAAACAGTTTTCTGGCATTTTCTTCCTTTCTCATTTTCTCCTTCTCAGCGGCTTCCCTCTCTCTTTTTGCAATATCAACTCTTTCTTGCAGATTTTCCCTCATCTGTTGTTTTATAGCTCGGTTAGCATATTAGAAGACTCAGAAGTAACATGCTAAGAAAGTTTAGATTAAAAGTAATATATATTTCTAATTTAACTGGCCGACGCCTTCATGGATTAATTTTTCTTGATACCACATGTTGCATGGTTGAAACTAGAGTAGCAATCTATTCCAGGACCTGCTTTTCATAATTGGGTTTATCTGAGGTTTTAAGGTTCTTGTGGGCAAAGATCCTAATAGATTTTCCCCTTCATCTCAAGTTTTTAGGTTCTTCTATGCAAATCTCCTTCATCTCAAGTTTTTAGGTTCTTCTATGCAAATAAAACAGGGTTTACCTCAAGAGGAAAGCACAACAGCAGACACTAGGTACTTCACAAATACTTTTCTATATGGCTGAATTTTTATTTTAAGAAGAAAACACAACAGCAGACACTAGATACTTCACTAATACTTTTCTGTTTTAATAAAATCTTTTGAGAAAACTGAAAGATGAAATCCCATCCATCTAATGCTAGGTTACCATAAATCATAAATGTGAAAATCCAAAACTGATTAGATCTATTATTGCAGCTAAGCGAGTAACAACGTGAAATTCATCAAAACTTTCTAAGCATAAAAAAACAATTTAACAAGAAAATCAACGAGATTTTCAATAGATGCCACACAAAGCCTGTCAAGCGCAGGGGGCATATATATTTTGTGAGAGGAACAATAAATTTGAATAAACAGAGCAATTTTTAACAAGAAAACCAACAAGATTTTCAATGCATGCCACACAAAACCTCTCAAGCAGAAGAGGCTTATATATTTGTAAGATGGACATTAATTTTGAAAAAACAGAGCAATTTAACAAGAAAATCAACAAGATTTTCAATACTTGGAACAGAAAACCTGTCAAGCTGTAGGGACTATATATTTTGTGAGATGGACAATGATTTTTAAAATACAGAGCAATTTAACAAGAAAATCAACAAGATTTTCAATACATGCCACTAGGGACGAAACCTGTCAAACTCAAGGGTCTTATATATTTTGTGAGGGACACTAAATTTGAAATTTGCATCAAAGAAAAACTAAAAGAAAAACATAAACTTGCTTACGTTACCTGGTTAGTCATACAAAATGCTTTATCTTTGTCAACTGACAATTTTGCGAGACAAGATCGAAGTACTAGTGTTTCTGTAGCTAAAACCGCCCTCTCCCCATATACCTCACCGGCAGGCTGTGAAATCATAAATATCATTTTTCAAACCATGGTCATCAAAGTGCCTACTTAATTAAAAAAAAAAATTAACTCAAAGCATGTTCACCACCATATCATTGATTTCTTTTGGACGTGCTAGTATCTCATCAACATGCCCTAAATGCAAGCAACAAAACCACTAGGATTAGGAAATGAGTGCCAGCCCGTAAAAATGCTGTTATCAAACAATCAAATGTAACAAGATGGCAACAACTACTATTGTTAGTAAAGAATGCAATTGTAAGAACAAGAGTGCAAACATTGCAATAAGACCTCATGGGAAAAACGCTTAATATACAAGATCATAAATGGCAGAAAATGGGTACCAACCTGTCAATTTGATTTCATTAGAGCCACTGTCAGATAAACGAGAAGAGCTTGGTGCCAATTTCTCCGAAACTAAATGACAGCCATGCTCCGTGATGGGACCGTCCACAGTTACTCTCTAGCTATGAAGTTCCATGTCAACTGGTTGCTCATTTTGGTTTAGAATCACCTCATTAAAATAAATTCTACAACAGTATCGAATTCATTGCATTACTGTAGGCAGATTACGTTCATCAACCTACATTGTACATGTGAAAACACAAAAAGTCTAAATTCCAAAATACACAATAAACTTGAAAGCTAGATAAGGTTTGACATTCAAAATATTTATTTTTATGATTATAGTTTGTGTTATCCTCATTTTGTGGGATAACTAAGGAGATCATGTCTCGAGGCCTTCACAGATATGGAGTGCCGAGAGATCACATGGCAAGTGGTGTCCACTTGCACATACGGAAGCCCACTTTATCGCCACACTTTGATCCATTGTCAGTGCATCCACCACACAAGCTAGCTTCTGGAAGCCCACTCTATCACCACACTCTGATCCATTGTCAGTGCATCCACCACACAAGCTAGCTTCTGGAAGGCATATGGATCTTGCTCCATGCGGTGAAAGTCAGGTATTGTGGCAGGTAATCACCCTAATATTTAAAGCATTTGAACATGTTGTATTTAAGCTACTTTTGATTATAGAACACATCCTTGGACATTATGCCTTTGACCTTATTTCACCTTGTATAGTTGATCCAGAACGAACTGATTAACAAACTGAATACAATAAACAGAGAGATATGAAGAACAACACAAATATCCAGTGAACAATATCTTCTATTGAATAAATGAAATAGGTTGAAACTGTAAAACTGCAGAAGTGAAACACTTGCTCGAATGGTGGTAGCTATCTCTGAGAAGAGATGTGGCTTCTACACGCATCCGTCTGAGCAAAATGATTACAATGAGGCTCCAGAGGCCTTTTTAACATTACTCATGAATTTCAAAACCCTAGACATCCAAAAACCTAACCCTAGGAGATGAAACACCAAAAGTTATGTGGGCCCCTATGGGTAAGTTGGTATCTCAACTTCCCGAGGTCGTAACTTTTGCATATGGCCTCTGTTTTAGGCACGTGATAGCCCGTTGGAAAGGTTTTTTCAAGAACTACACATTACACTGTCAAACTCTGAATTCGTCTATAGTTTGACTGTGGCGAGCCAAAAAAGAAACAATTTAGGGCCCCAAAACGACCTTGGAAGTATAGAAAGATGTGTTGACATGAAAACATACAAAATAAGCCAGTTGGATTAGGTGGGAGGCCACCAGTATCCACCTGGAAGATGTGTAGGGTTTCAAACAACCCCATAAGTGTAGAACCCACAATTACAAAGAAGTACAAAAGAATGTGTTGAACTAAAAATTGTCAAGAGGAGCCAGTTGGAATAGGTGGGTGGCCACCAATATCCACCTGGATCATGAGTGTCATAGATTTCCTAGAAAGTGGCCAACCTTTGGGAAAGGTTTGTGAGTAGGAGTCCCTTGAGGGGTTATCATACCATTCTCGACCATACTTAACACTTTCCGCTCATTACACTCCCGTCATATTGTCCTCTTCTAGGTCATTTGACTTTAGTGGCCCAAGAAGGGCATGTACCTCGTTTCATGGGAAGAAGGGGCTAAAGGCCTAGAGGGATTGTTGATAGCTAAAAAGATAAAAGCTTAGATATAGACCTTCCAGATGCTTCGCCCAAGGATCCTCTGAGAAAGCAATGAAACACTTCTCTGTAAGAAAAGGGGGACCTACAAATATAAATGATAATGAATGTTTAAGGGGTTAGTTTGAGGATGGGAGGTCTCATCACGAGATGGCCTATCATGATCATGGGTATTTAGCGGTATGAAATTACCATCATCTAGTCACCAAGCCAGGGTAGTGGCTCTCAGTTACACAACTAAGAGAAGGGGGTCTCATCACGATCCAACCTTACCATTTATGCGAGGTATTTGTGTGTAATATCCCTAATCTCGTAGATCAGAATATATGTCTCGACTGCTGATTATTTGTTGTCGGAATTGATACACTTTGGGTTTCTAGATGTGTTTAGTAATTCATTCTTAACATGCGTGGTAATTTTGCATGTGGTTTCAAATGGAACAATTGTTTAACAATATATAATCAACCATGCAATAGATAAAGAACACATAACAACAACAATCCATGTATTATGAAATAAGACTAAGTACAATACCACATGCGGTGAAATAAAATGAATCTCTCGGCTAGATTAGAGCTAGATGGATCTCAGTCGGAATATAATAAAGAAACTAAAGCAATAATACCTGGAACCAAAATAATGATGTTGGATCAATGGATGAGCGATATGAACTGTTGTATGCTACAACAACTCACACGACAACTGCTGCAAGACTGGAATGTTCGCCTTGGTGGCTAAAATCCTTGGATCTGCCTGAAATTTGTCCCAAACAGTGTTCCCTGACCTCCAACACCCTCTCAGTGTCTTTCAGACTGAAGGTCGACCCTCTATTGATTTGTACAAACCCCAGATGGGATCCCCTAGGGGGTTGTGCCCCTCCTATGGCCAACTATTGCGCCCTAGTGATTCCACTAGCAGAATTTGGTTGTATGTGTCTCAAACTGAGTGCCCCGATATCCTCTGTAATGGGTCGGAATGGTTTCCCTAGATATGGTCCGGTGAACTCTCTAGAACCCTGGATCTGTCTCCCTAAGTGATGTTCCCTCACTAGTCAACTGTTGCGCCCTAGATGATTCCTCCATCAAAATCTAGCAGGTAATGTCTCAAAAGGTGCACCATGCTTTCCTCTCAACTGGATCGGAAGGGAAACTCTAGATTCTCCTTAGTTAGGACAAGCTAAACCTTTGTGTCTCCTTAGCTCACACACTCTCAACCTGGATAAGTGTGCCCTAGCTGCCTGAACCTAAATAAATGCCATTGTAAATCGATGGAAGATATGAATGATCTCCCCGATGACTAGGATGTGTCTCTCAACACCGAAATCAACCTCTAGGTGTCTTCCTCCTGGAATCCATAGTCTCCATTGATTCGCCTGAACTGATGTATTCTCCTCGGAGCTCAAACTGTCAAATCATAAGATGCATAGTGAGGAATTAAGTCACTTTTCTCCTCATATACCTTTCCAAAACCCTAATTCTGCATTGACCACTAAATTTAGCTCCTTCACTTAGGCACCCCTCTAAAATCACTTAAAAGGCCTTTTTTCCCACTTTTCACTTAATGTCACTTTCGAAATATAACATTCCCTAGTGAAATGACATCAAATGACCCTATTTCCTCTGTTTCTCCTTGGCTATAGTCTAACAGGGATGTTTAGACTACTAATCTCTTCTCTCTGGAGATCCTACTCGGAAAGGGACATTATATTCCTCCCTTCTTGAGATTTATTGTCCTCAAGCAATACCAATCCAGGGTGTTGCAGAATCTACTCACTCTCCCAGTAGCATCCTCTACTGAAATCACCCTCCATATGACCACACACTCCCTGATGACCCTACTCCTCAACCTCTGCTCTTTGAACTCCAGTACCTCCTCAGGAGCCAACTCCAACGACCCCTCCTCATCCAAAGGTGGAAGCTCCTCTGAAGTGTTGATGAATTGTACCATGGTTTTCTTAAGATAAAAAACGTGGAACATATTGTGTATCTAGTTGTCTCCAAAAACCAAGTCAACCAAAGTGGGAGCATCATACCCATATAATTCTCTGAATGGGGTCATACCTATGGATATGGGGAAGATAGTGTCGTAATAGTTCTCTCCAAGATGTAACCACCTTACCCACGCTCTATGTTGTCCACTCATATAGTTTCTCAAATATCCCTCTACCCACTTGTTAACTATCTCTGTCTTCCCATCTGTCTGGGGGTGGTAACTGGTGTTGGGTGTCAACTCTGTCTCCACCAATCTGAATACCTCCTTCCAAAAGGTGTTGATGAACTGACTATCTCTGTCGCTGAGTCTACTTTGTCGAAACCTATGAAATTTGAAGGTCTCTTTGAAGAACAACTCTGCCACCTGCACTACATTGTAGTCTGTAGGAATTGCGAGAAAACGCATAAATTTGGTTAACTTGTCGACCCCTACAAATAAGTTGTCCTTACCCCGATCCTTCGATAGGCCTGTAATGAATTCTATGGATAAAATTTCCCATGTCTACTCTGAAATAGGGAGTGGATGAAGAAACCATGCTGGGAGTGTCTTCTTTGACTTGTTTTGCTGACAAGTCACACACTCGCTAGTATGTCTTATCACTAGAAATTCCTTAATTTCTCTTTCTATATTATCCTTGAACCTCCTAGGATGATGATAGGGTGTTGTAATCACGGGTTTTTCACCCTCCTCCATCTCAATGGTGTGCTCAAACCCTCCATCTGGGGGTCTCCCTGGCGAAATCAGACCAACAACCTATTGATGTTGTCTCAACAAAGTCCTAATCTCTGTCTGATACTGTTGTTGGCTTCATGAACCCCTCCACATGGTGATTATGCACTATGTTGTATCTGTTGCTTCCCCATCCTTGAATATCATCTCCATCCTCTTCATTGACACTGTCCTAGGTGCCCCTTTCGACATACCCCTCACTATCTCTGAACCCCATCTCAAGGGTTTGGTAGTTGGTAGAAATCTTTCCCAAGGTGATCAACCATTGGACTCCCAACACCACATATGTGTCAGCCAGGTCAACTACATAGAATGTATCTCTCATGGTGTATTTACCTAACTTTACCTCCAAGTCTGGAAATCTGTCCAAACACCCCACCGTGTGGCCATCTGCTACTCTCTATCCAAACACCCCATCGTGTGGCCATTTGCTACTGCAACCTCAAACCCCTCAAAATCCTCTGTCTGTAGTGCTCGCCTAGATACACATGCATCGTCAATGAAGTTGTGGGTTTCCCCACCATCTACCAAGGTAATGGTCTGTTGTCCCTAAATAATCCCTCTGATCCTGAGGGTGTCATACCTAGGGACTCCAGAAAGGGTCGCTATGACTCCCTTTGTTGGTGCTTGTATCTTAACCTCTTCGCGAGGTTGTGGCTTTACCGATGGTTATTCCCCTCCCGATGTCGACGGTCTCCTTGGAGGTTGCTCCTCCTCATGCAATGGCTCCTCCTATGAGCTAGTGGACTCACTGTCCTGTGCCTGACTTCCATGTTCCTCCTCCTCATTGTTTGTGGCAACCTCAATGTAATGGATTTGTCCCTTGCCCATACACCTATGGTCAGGGAACCATGGATATTTGTAGGTGAATCATATCTTCTTCCTCATAAGATCACGCCTCATAGCATCATCCAACTTCTCCTTACCCTTCCACTCTCTCTGGAATGGTTTCCTATCCCAGTCCTCGTGTGGCACAATGGGTTTGGAAAAAAATTATGTCTTTAGCATTGAGTCTACTAGATCTCTAGTGCACAGGATGGCATCCTATAGTGTGTGAGGTATGTAGGCCTTCACCCATCCTCTCAAGGGTTCTGTGAGACCCTCTGTGAAAAGCATGACCAATCTGGGCTCTGAAATATCTGTCACTACCACGACTACCCTCTGAAACTTTGTGATGAATGCCTCTAGTGTGCCAGTTTGTCTCAACTAAGATAAATATCTGAAATGGATCTCTGGATCCCTCCTGTCAAAAATGTCCATGATCCTCTATGTGAACTCCCTATAAGAAGTGATGTGACTGTGACCCAGCATCACCAGTCCATGATGCCATGAGTCATGTGCTTCACCCCCCAAATGCAGGGTAGCGAAACTGATGGCCTCATTTTTTGTCATCTGATTGAGCTTGTAGTACGTGTCCAGTTTCTGTACCCAAGCTCTGGTAGTGCATTTGGATGATCCGTCGAAAGAAGTTATAGTGAGTTTACCTACTTTCTGGATGAAATCTATGTTCTTCCCCTGTTGATGTTGTTGTTGTCCTCCCCTATGAGGATCTCTAGTACAGTTCCTAAGTCTGAGTCCACAATACTCACCAAGGTCATATCCTGATGGAACTCTGGCCCCAACACTGCATACTCTCTCCTGTACTAAGAGATATCCTCTACCTATGTGGTTTGCCTCTATACTACTAGTTGTTGTATTGCTGGTGGAGGTTCCCTCTAGAAGCTAGGGAATAGTGGTTGGGGTATCCTACTTGATGAAGTGTAGGTGCGAGTAGGTGAATGGGGTCTACTGCCTACCCTTGAGTTCCCCTATGCTGCATGTGGGAAATGTTCTCTTGGAATGCTCCCTATAGTCAATTTATCAGCCATATGTGCCAAGGACTAAGTCATGGCCTGCTGACTGATCACCAAATTGCTAATAACCTACATGAAGGTTGCATCTAGGTCCACATATACTTTTCCACTTCCTTCTGACCTCTCATACCCGTCTCCCATAATCCTCTCCACCTCATGCTCTTCCCTTCTCTCTGCTTCCCTATGTGCTTCTTCCTCTTCATCTGAACTGTGAGGAAAAGGGGGATAATATACCCTTCTTTCCCTGTGTTTGTTGTAAGTGACATATTCCTCACCTACGTGCTCACGACCCTCTGGGTCCTCTGCTGAACTCATTGAAACTTTAGTCACAGGATGGTTGGACTAAAGCTCTGATACCAATGTAATATCCCTAATCTCGCAGATCATAATATATGTCTCGATTGCCAATTATTTGTTGTTGGAACTGATACACTTTGGGTTTTTGGATGCATTTAGCAATTCGATCTTAACATGCGTGGTGATTTTGCCTGTGGTTTCAGATGGAACAATTGTTTAACAGTATATAATCAATCATGCAATAGATAAAGAACACATAACAACGAAAATTTATGTATTATGAAATAGGACTGAGTACAATACCACATGCAATGAAATAAAATGAATCTCCTGACTAGATCAAAGCTAGATGGATATCAGTCGGAATACAATAAAGAAACCAAAGCAATGATACATGGAACCAGAAGAAGATGTTGGATCAATGGATGAGCGATATGAACTGTTGCATGCTAAGACAACTCACACAACAACTGCTACAAGATTGGAATGTTCTCACCAGTGGATAAACTCCTCAGATTTTCCTAAAATCTATCCCAAACAGTGCGCCCTGACCTCCAACACCCTCTCAATTTCTGTCGGGCTAAAGGTCGACCCTCTGTTGATCTGTACAAACCCCAAATGGGATCTCTTTGGGGGTTGTGCCCCTCCTTTGGCCAACTGTTGCGCCCTATTGAGTCCATTGTTGAAATATGGCTATATGTGTCTCAAACTGATCTCCCTAGTATCCTCTGTAATGGGTCAGAAGGGTTTCCCTGAATCTGGTCTAGTGAACTCTCTGGAACTCTGGATATGTCTCCCCAAGTTATGTGCCCTCACTAGCCAACTGTTGCACCCTGGATGATTCCTCCATCATAATCTGGAAAGTAATGTCTCAAAAGGTGCTCCCTTCCTTCCTCTCAACTAGGTTGGAAGGGAATATCTGGATTCTCCCTGGTCAAGACAAGATAAACCTTTGTGTCTCCTCATCTCACATGCCCTCAATGTGGATAAGTGTGCCCTAGCTGCCTAAAACTGTATAAATGTCAATGTAAATCGATGGAAGATCTGAATGATCTCCCCAGTGACTAGTGTGTGTCTCTCAACATCGAAATCAACTTGTGGGTGTCTTCCTCCTGGAATCCACAATCTCCATTGATTCGCCTGAACCAGTGTATTCTCCTCATAGCTCAAACTGTCAAATCATAAGATTTATAATGAGGAATTAGGTCTCTTTTCTCCTCATATACCTTTCCAAAACCCTAATTCTCCTTTGACCTCTAAATTTATCTCCTTCACTTAGGATCCCCTCTATTTTTGGATCAAATCACTTAAAAGGTGCTTTTTCCCACTTTCACTTAATGTCACTTTTGAAATATAACATTCCCTAGTGAAATGACATCAAATGACCTTGTTTCCCATGTTTCTCCCTGGCTATAGTTTAACGAGGATGTTTAGACTACTAATCCCTCCTATCTAGAGATATTACTTGGAAAGGGACATTACATTGTGAGTGACACTATCATTATCTGAACACCACACTATGACAATAGCCTTCAACTAGTTCCTTAAAAGATGAAAAAAATAAAGAATGGAAATAATATGGGATTGAAAAAAGTGCATTGCAAACGAAGGTGCCACACACCCTCTACAAAGGCACACATGAATGAGATAATACGAGCCCTTTTATGTTGTGAAAATCGACGACCTATGAATTATAAACACCTTCCACCTCATCATCCACTACATAACCTTGAAAGTCCATCCTTCAGAGCATCCCCTACTTGAGGCTTTTGGTCTACCCAACATGACTCCTATGACACCCCTCCCATACTTAAACTTGGTCAATTATACAGGGTTTTGAGTTTTTCTTAACTTGATAAGGTAGTTTTGACACACATGTTTAGGTGCCTTTTTTATTAGATGTGATTTACATTTGTCATGATATATTTGACTTGAGATATTTGGAGGGCATACCTGTTCGTTTTGCAGGATCTTTTGTGGTGGCTAGTTTTGGGAGAACAAGCATAGCTTGGGTTTCCATGGGGTGAGAATCCCATAGGATGGATTCCTAGGGCCTGCATGCTGGATGACAGAGACATGCCTTTGGAGGCCTATAAGACATCATGACGGACCTAACCTAGCCCCTACCACCCAAATGACTTGACTAGGAGAGGTAAAACATCACCTCCTTAAGGGTTGACGTCATGAGGGGGCTAGGGAATATTTTCATCGGATGAGGCATGGAGAAGGATTAACACATTATGAGGAGGCTCATAGAGCCCCAACGACTTCCACATCTTCTCCAACAAGTTTCTCAAGTGCCAAAACGTCCCCTAAAGGGGTGATGCCTTCTTACTTTAGGGTTTCTTTTGTGCAAAAGTGAATTTTAAGATGAATTGTTTAATATTATTTTGATGCAAGGGGTAAGATAAGGGTTTTTGATCCCTTATCTTATGTTTTACCCTTGCTAAGTGGACAAACTATGAGTTAGACATTTTTTATAAATAGAGATCACGTGAATATCACTTTAACATAGTTCTCCCATTGTGATAAGACTACTTGGTTGAAATTTGCACCCTCTTTGGGAAATTTGATCTCTCTCTCTCTCTCTCTCTCTTGTGAAAATTTCTTATGGTGAATTCTCTTGGTGATTTGTGGAGCTAAGCTGGTGCGCACCTATTGGAGGTCTTTTCTCTTGCTTATGAATGGTTTTTGCTTGGTGAACTAAGGTTACATCTTGCATCTCTTTTAAATTGGCAAGGAAAATATGCAATTGTTAGCTCTTCTTGCTTGTTTCATGAATTTTATTGGTTGACACCCTAGGAGTATAAGTGCATACACCCTCCATTAAGCTTCATCTCATTTTCTAGTTGACAAGTCATTTATTGCAAGGTTTTTAGGATGAGTACAAGGGTGTACACCCTCCTAGATTTACCTAAGTTTGATTTTCATGCCCTATGGAGTAAGATGGTTTACACCCCTAGGGATATTTTGGATCTAACTCTTACAATCCAAGACTCCATTTACCCAATATATTGAAGGCACCAATCTAGAGTTTGCATTGGAGAAATAAAATTACTTGCATTGTGTAACGTGATTTTATGAGATTCTCAAGCTCTTCAAAGTGCAATCAATTCTATGTGTTATTAGATTACTTGCGCCCCTAGTGTTAGGATATTTAGACACTTAGGAGTTATTTAAGATCTACTTGGTCTAATGTGTCATTAGGGAAAAGTGTGTTTCTTTAGTATGCATTAGTATGCATTTGTAGTTAGGAAATCCGACGGTCACGATATGTTCCCGACATAGAGTGATCTGACGGTTCATATTCTCCTCGATCTTAATGGTCATTGATCCGTGGCTTAACACACAATTGTTCCATGATCTCTATTTAAAGAGAATGGAGGGTCATTTGTCAATGATTGATTGTGAGAAACTCTCTTGTAAAATCTCTTTGTAATCTTTTTCTTTTGCATTAATAAACTGCTCCAAGTGGCTGCGTTGGCTGGGGCCGTGGATATTTCCCCATAGGGGTTTTACCATGTTAAAACATCAGTGTGTTAATCTTTGATTTGGTTATGTGATTGGTTATTGAAGGTGTTCATCCTCTGTTGGAATACTTGTGTTGTCGAACATTGTATCATAGCCTGTTTGAAGACCCTTGTTGTTGTAGATCGAGATCTTGAAGCCTAGTTGTCTCATCTCCATTTTATGTCATTTTCGTACATTTATGGGCTGAGAGGATTGTTCCATTGCGTCCGGAGTGCTCATTTCAGTCAGAAACACTTTTCTTTTCACTCGAAAATGTTTTTGTTTGCCCAAGATACAACCATTTTAGTCGGATCCGGAGGTATAAGCCTGAATATGCATTTTTTAAATTTTTGCAGAGTATCATTTTGGTTTTATTTCAGTTTTGTATTATTTATTTTCGTGTTTATACTCTTTTAGATTTGTGTATTCTCTTTGTCCCGCACCCTGTGCGATCTCGGTAAATCAGAAACAGATAGGAAAAGGTGCATCTTCCAGGTAAGCTAACTGAGATCTAACCCTTGTTGTCATCGAGAAGCGGAAAATTTTTCTTGTGTGAAAAGATTTTTTTTTTAGCACGCTCTCCAAGGCCATCAACAATAGCAACAACAACAACAACAACACCCCCAATCCTCTTCCAAAAACCAACAACAACAACAACAACAATCCTCTTCCTAAAAAATACAATATGTTTTGCTAGACCATTTGGTTAAAAATTGCCTTATTAAGTAAGAGGTCTTGAGTTCAAGTCTCTCTTTTTGTTACTTTTTTTGAAAAAGTTCATGTTAAAATTGTAAAGTGTATTTCACTTCAAGTATAAAAGTGAATCACTATAAGTAGCTTTAATATTTTATTTTAGAGTTATTTTTTTTGCGTGCATCTTTTCTTTTATAAAGTAACTTCATTGTAAAAGTGATTCCCGCTTCTCTTTATAAAAGTGGGTTACTTCATATAACAACTTACACCACTACGTCGTCAGTTGGTTATCATTTATGCCTTTTTTTAAAATGACATAACTCTCACATCCGAAGTCTGTTTTCAGTGTCGTTTGTTTTAAAACCGACTATCTTTTTGAGATCTTTCCATCTAGATCATCAATTTCAGTTTTTAAGTCCATATTATCTGCATATTTAATATGGATTCTACAAGTAATCTCTTACTTACCAGCACCAACTACTTCCAATGGAAATCCCATATTGAGAATTTAATAAGAAGTAAAGGCTTGTACTAGATTACCTTGAGAAAGGAAACAACACCCACTAATGTTGATAAGAAAGTCAAATGGGATAATAGGAATGACGAAGCACGTGGATTAATCAGAATGTCCATCTCTCATGATTTAAGGTTCCACCTTCAATCAATTGATCAACCCAAAGAAGCTTGGGACAAGATTGAATCTATGTTTGGTAAACACAATATTATTCGAGCACAACAGTTAGAAAATCAAGTACTGAGTTTAATTCCAAATGTTTTTTCTTGCATTGAAGACTATCTATCTAAGTTTAAAACACTCAGAACGTTATGTGAAGAATGTAAGATAAAGATATGAGAAGATCATTGCATCTATCTTATTATTTCTAAGTTAGGTAGTGCATATTCTGTGTTTGTATCTACCTTGTATGCCATGCAAGAGGCTCTAGGGACAACTTATAAAAAACCCGATCTTGAGAACTTTTGTGATTCTTTGATTAGAGAGCAAGATAAGTTTGTATAACTTGGAGTGATCAACAATGTAGGTACCTCCAACAAAGCCTTAGTCGTCCATCAGAAAGATAAACCCAAGAATACCAAGAAGCAACATCCTCGCCACAACAACAAGAAATATAAGGGTCCCAAACCCACTCAGACAGCTTCCGCTCCTAATGGTGACAAAGGAGCAAAATATAAAAGTAAGAATACTGACAGACATTGCAATTTTTGTGATAAATATGGTCATGATGAGTCCAAATGTTTCAAGAAGATGGAAGCTTTAGAAACAACGATGAAGAAGCACAATATCAATATTGATTCTACTACTTCTTCTTCTTCTCATGGACATGCACTTTCTGCTTCCGGTTTCTCCTTCAATACAACTTCTACTTCTTATTTTGATGAGTGGCTTATTGATTCTAGAGCATCTTATCATATGGCTAAGGATAGAGACATGACAAAAATGACACCAACTGTGGATTATCCGGCAATTAACCTCGAAACATATTTTCTTCTCTAAATGAATGTAACACCAAGAAAATATTTGTTGGTGATGATAGATTTCTTAACGTTGAAGGATTTGGAACACTGCAAGTAGAAAACTGTCATTTCAATGATGTATTATATGTTCCAAGTCTTTCTTGTAACCTTCTATCATTATATCAAATCACTCATTTAGGTGAAGGTAAAATCGTAGAGTTTTCACCTCACCAAGTTGTAATCAAGGATCTAAAAGATCCTAAGAATATTCTTGCAACTGGAATTGTTGATGATATTACCAGGTTGTACAAGTTTGACAACTTTGGGTCATCATATTTTTCATCAGTTTTTGTTGCTCATAGTGATGACTTGAGCAAACTTTGGCATGA
>SNQJ01S0031547.1:13557-41140 GCA_010110895.2 Picea sitchensis | reverse complement strand
CCATCGCTCCTTCACAACTTATGTTTAAAGTGGAAGTGAAAGTAGACATCAAACCCTACCAAGGTGAGATTGGTGTTGTTAAGTTGAATAATTGGTTGTAATAGTTAGAAGTTTATTTTAATGTCCATAATACAGTGTTATCACATCTTTTTCCACCTCATAGCTTATATGCACGTGCTGGCATGATTGATAAATCCCTTCCCTACTTGCACACCACAATCCCCCTTTGTCCCTCCTCAAAAATTATAATCAAGGATCTAAAAGATCCTAAGAATGTGCTTGCAACTGGAATTGTTGATGATATTACCAGGTTGTACAAGTTTGACAACTTTGGGTCATCATATTTTTCATCAGTTTTTGTTGCTCATAGTGATGACTTGAGCAAACTTTGGCATGAGCGGTTTGGTCATCTAAACTATCGCTCATTGCAAAAACTATGTAATCAACAGATTGTGATTAGTCTTCCTCTTGTTTCATGTAGAGATGGCGTTTGTTCTGGTTGTGTTCTTGGCAAACATCATTGGGATAGTTTTGACAAACATGGCTCTTGGCACGCCTCGGGCCCTTTACAACTTGTTCACAGTGATTTATGTGGTCCACTTTCTTCTCCTTTTTATGGGTGCAAGTATTTCTTAAATTTCATTGATGAATTTTCTAGACGTACTTGGGTTTACTTCTTAAAACTTAAGAGCGAAGTTTTTGACAATTTTTTGGCCTACAAGGCCCTTGTAGAAAAGCAATCTGGACATCAAATTCAAAAGTTAAGAACAGATAATGTAGGAAAATATGTGAACAATAATTTTAAAAGTTATTACACTACACAGGGCATCCAAATGCAACACACTGTTCCATATACACCACAACAAAATGGTGTTGCTGAGAGAAAGAACCGCGCATTAAAAGAAATGGCTAATTGTATGATCCAATCGAAGGGATTAAGTCTAAAGTATTGTGCGAAAGAAATCAACTATGCAAATTACATAGTAAATCACACTCCCACAAAGGATCTTAAAAATATAACACCGGAAGAAACTTGGACTAAAATTAAACCAGATGTAAGTCACTTTTGTGTATTTGGAAGTATAGCATGGGCTCACATTCCTGATGATAAAATGAAAGCATTGCAGCCTAAAAGTGATAAGTGTATATTTGTTGGTTATTCTGAAGATGTCAAAGGTTGTAGACTTCTTCAACCAAATTGTAATAAAATTATTATTAGAAGAGATGTTAAATTTGATGAAAATCTCTTGGCTTGCGAGCCTGATTCGACGATTGTGCCTTCTTTGGCCTGCAAGCCATCTTGGATGTTTATGCCTTCTTATTTTCCTATTATTGTTTCTTCTTCAAATGATGACAATGAGGATGAAAATCCACCTCTGCCTGCTCACCTTCCTCCAGATGAGTCCTTTGAAACTGAACCAACACCACCTCCATAGCTTCCTAGATGGGTTTGTTCAACACGAGAAGCAGCTGGTGATCTTGTAGGTGATCCTTCAGATCAACATCAGACACATTCACAGTTCCAACGAGCCTCTTCTCTTTTGGCTCAAGTTTCATAGACTCATGATCCAGAGACATTTGCAGAAGCTTAAGGTCATCCAGATTGGGATACAACAATGAATGAAGAATATCGTTCTTTAATTGCCATCGATACTTGGGATCTTGTACCTCTTCCAAAAGGGAGGAAACTTGTCATATGTAAATGGGTCTACAGAACTAAGTATGCATCAAATGGAAGTGTTGAAAGACACAAATCTCGGTTAGTTGCCAAAGGATTTTTCCAAGTTGAAGGAATTGACTATAATTAAACCTTTCCTCTGTAGCTAAAATGAATTCCATCCGCCTTGTTCTTGCCCTTGTTGCCTCACATAAATGGGAGGTCCATCAAATGGATGTTAAATCCACCTTCTTGCACATATATTTGCAAGAAGAAATCTACATGGAACAACCTCCTCACTATGTACAGAATGACTCTAACCTTGTTTGTTGCCTTAAGAAATCTCTTTATGGTCTTAAGCAAGCTCCCCGAGCTTGGTATGCCAAAATGGACAACTTTCTTATTGACAATAGATTCTCTAGATACCATTCTGATCCTAATGTCTATACCAAGAAATTAGGAAGCCATCTCATAATCCTTCTCCTTTCTGTTGATAATCTTATCCTTATTGGTAGTGACTCAAAGATTTTAAACCATCTGAAAACCAGCCTTAAGAAGAAATTTGAAATGACAGACTTAGGTTTTTTGCACTATTTCCTTGGCCTCCAAGTTTTGCAAACCAATGAAGGAATTTTTCTTTCCCAGTCTAAGTTTTCTTGTGACCTTCTTCGTCTCTTTCACATGGATGATTGTAAATCAACCCCTTCTCCCTTCCATTCTGGATTCAAGCTTACTACCACCTGTACTTCTCCCGAAGTTGATGCCACCTTGTACTGTCAGTTAGTTGGTAGCCTCTTATACTTGACTCATACCTGTCTTGATCTTTCTTTTGTTGTTGGTCTTGTTGCCCGATATATGCAAACACCCCATGGAAGCCATTGCAAATAATCTAAAAGGATACTTCACTATGTTTGTTGTACACTTCAGTTCGGGATACATTACAGTTCAGGGGGGACTCCTTTATTGGTTGGTTTCACTGATTTAGATTGGGTCGGCCACCCTGATGATCAGAAGTCTATTGCAGGTTATGTTTTCAACCTTGGTTTAGGACATGTCACTTGGGCCTGTAAGAAACAACAATCTATTGCACTTTCTTCAGTAGAAGTAGAGTACCGAGCAACGGTAAATGCAAGTCAGGAAGCCTTGTGGCTTTGACAAAACCTTTCATAGTTTGGATTCTAGCAGTAGCATCTGACCATCCTTTGGTGCGACAATCAGAGTGCCATCAAGCTCGCCAAAGACCCAATTCAACATCAGAGAATCAAGCAAATCGAGCTACACATGCACTCCATCATAAAGCTCATTCATGATCAATTTCTTGAAGTGATTTTTTTCCCTACAGAAGATCAAGTTGTAGACATTTTCACAAAGTCTCTTACAGAAGCAAAGTTTTCCAAACTTTGATCTATGTTAGGAGTTCATGAAGTTTTCATTAAGGGGGGATAGGCTCTAATTCCTCCTTCCTTCTCCTATTGTGTCACTATTGTAAATCCTTCAATCCTATCCCAAGTTCTTCTTAAGGGGGGATGTTAGGATATTTAGACACTTAGGAGTTAGTTAAGATCTACTTGGTCTAATGTGTCGTTAGGAAAAAGTGTGTTTCTTTAGTATGCATTTGTAGTTAGGAAATCCGACGGCCATGATATGTTCCTAACATAGAGTGATCCGACGGTTCATATTCTCCTCGATCTTAACAACCATTGATCTGTGGCTTAACACCCGATTGGTCCATGATCTCTATTTAAAGAGCATGGAATGTCATTTGTCGATGATTGATTGTGAGAAACTCTCTTGTAAAATCTCTCTCTAATATTTTTCTTTTGCGTTAATAAACTGATCCAAGTGGCCGCATTGGTTGGGGTCGTGGATGTTTCCCCATAGGGGTTTTACCATGTCAAAACATCAGTGTGTTGATCTTTGATCTGGTTATGTGAGTGGTTATTGAAGGTGTTCGTCCTCTGTTGGAATACCTGTGTTGTTGAACACCTAGGGCATCATATTTTTCCAAGTAATTCTTATTTATGCTACACATTTCATCTTCATACATTAGGGCTGCAAAAACCCTAATCAAACTTCTTCAATAACTCTCTAATCAACCACTGAAGATTGCTCAAAGTTTGCACACATATACTACTTGGCCTAGCACACTTTTTGGCAAATTTTGAGGAGTTTTTGGTGGCTGATATTCTTGCTGTAATAATTTTTTTGTTACAGCCATAAGGCTGATAATTATCATTGCAGTAACTTGTTTATGACAACCTTGCTTTTATGCTAAAGTCTTGTTCTTTTGTTCTTGAGTTAAACTAGTCTTTACTAGCTTGTCTCTTTCTTATTCAACTAGACTTTTAAAACTTATTTTGCATCTCTTATTATATTTTACATGTTGATATATATCAATGATTGTCGCTGCATTTAGGGTCAACAATGTTAACTTGATTTTCCACCTAACATATTGCAAGCATACTTGGATTTTCTTGTGTCTTAGGAAGGTACAAACATTCTCAGTAGGTACCCAAGGACTTGGAAACCTTAAATATTTCCCAAGACTCATTTCCAAACTCCCTTTTCCATATTGTAACTTGAACTTTATGGGAATCTGTTCATACATCACACTTTCCGTCTCAATGCTCCTCAGGGTCACCAGGATTCCCCCCTTGAGGTGATTACCTCACCTCTAAAGTGATGGGAACACTTGCCTAAGGTGACAATGGGTAGGTGCTCTCTAATTTGTCACCATTTTGGTGGTTGGATTGGGATTTTCCCAACCTAAAACTTGTGCGATAACATTTTGGTGTCGTTTTCGGGGAGGATTTTAAATCCTCTTTCAAACGCTAACAACACTTTGGAAATTTATCTCAAATCCTTTTTATAGCTTGCCTGATGACTCCACCTGAGGACTGTTCCCTTTTCACTTTTAATAATATTTTCCTAAATCTCATCTGGAGACTCTACCATGGTACGTGCACTAAATAATCGTTATCCAACCCCCAACAACACTCCCAAATGTCATATTCCTTCACCCAAAAGGCCTAGTCCTCTGTCATCTCCCACTTCTCATGATTGTCCCTCTACTTCTCTTAGCCCTCCATTCTCACCTACTGCCTGCACACCTACACTCTCACCGATACCCTCCTCACCGAGTGCTACATGGATCCCGTGGGCCAAATATGCACACAAAGCTTTGGACATAACAAAGATCCCTGGATATCCTCACAAACTCCCAAAGGACTTCAAGGAATGGCTCCTCAGATTTTTAGGAAAAGAGCTCACTACACCTTAAGATCAATTAGATTCTTTCCTTCGTGCTCTGGAATCTTATGACCAACATGAGGATATCCCGATGAGACTCTTCTCTTACACTTTTGTCAGAAAGGCCAATGAATGGTTTGATAGTATTCTCCCAAGGACAATAACGAATTGGGACCTCTTTCAAGAATGTTTTACCAAAAGGTTTGGAAATAACAAATATTACCAATCCCTTTATAACCAACTCTACAGTTACAAGAGAAATCCAAGGGAAAGTATAAGGGATTTCAATGATAGATTCAACACCCTCGTAAGGAGTTTCCATCAATATTTAAAACCTCCCATGGCTACTATCCTCAAGTCTTACATATCAACCATGAAAGACCCATATGGGGTTTTAATTGGGAGACACAATACAACTTTGTTTGAAGCTCAAGAAAGAGAATCATGTGAAATAGAAGAAAACATGACCTCCTCTCTCATACAGGATGAATAATGTATTAAAGAGACCTTTCATATTAATCATATTGATGGCTTTATCTCACCACATTTTCCTCTCGATGTCAGAACACACCTGCAAGAGGAACGAGAGAAGGAAACTGAAAGGGCAGCTCATCGCATGATCAATTGATTGGGAAAAGAAAAGGAAGTAACACTAAGAAGTACACCTTTCCCAACAAATGATATTTTGGACGTTGAAAGGAGAAAAACAACAAAACAGGATGAAGAATAGTTTTTGCAACATATTCAACAAGTCTTGAAAGAGCCTCACAAAGAAATAAAATTTGATATCATCAAAGGTGAGGAGAAATCTTTTTCCCCAATCAAGACCAAAAGTGAAGGTGTTTTGGATCATGTAAATATAACCCACTAGGTTCTGGAAGAAGGAATTGACAACACCTTCATTTTGTTAAACTCCCTTTTCCTTGATGAGGAAAAGAAGGAAGGATGTTGGGTCTTATATTTTGATGGTGCACACTCAAGCACAATTGCAGGGATAGTATTAATATCACCAGACAATGATACTACCCTTTTCTCATATAGGATTGAGTTCAACTACATAAACAACATCGTCGAGTATGAATCCCTTATCCTAGGCCTTAACCTTGATATTGATATGAACATCAAGAACTTGCACGTAAGAGGGGACTACGAATTAATCGTTTCACAAGTTAACAATAAATCCATTGCTAAAAACACAAGGTTGAAACAATACAAGGATGCCATGTGGGACACCATGAAGAAATTTGACAACTTTTCTATTGAAGCCATCCCTAGGGAAGAGAATCATTTAACAAACAACCTTTCTATTTCCGTTTCCACTTTGCAACTTTTCAAGGAAATCGATTTTTATAAGGTGGAATTAAATTACAAGCCCTCAGTACCTGACAACCTAGAACACTGACAATTTTTTGATAGCGAAATCTAAATTCTTTGTTTTCTTCAAAATGAAGGTGAATTCTCTGAGGCCCAAATAAATCTATTAGCGGAAGAGGAAAATATTCAGATAATAGATATAGCAGATGGATCCCTACCCAAAGGTATCATCCCCTTAGAAAACCTTATTGATCGAAATGACATGTATAATGGGAAGCCCTCAAGCAAAATCGATAACGAGATCATTGAATTCAACATTTGGACTGAGGAATCCCCAAAGATGATCAAGTATGGAAAAGGAACAACGAGCTATGAAAGGGAGAAGTTGATTTCCCTTGTAAGAGAATTCAAGGATGTATTTTCTTGGTTTTACGAATATATGAAGGCTTACCGAGAAGACATCATACAACACTCTATTCCCCTTATAGATGGCACAAAACCCTTCAAACAAAAACTCAGGCAGATGAACCCAAAGTTTTCCCCATAGGTACAAAAGGAGTTACAAAAGATGGTTGAGGCAGGGATAACTGAGCCTACCAGGTATTCATCATGGGTTTCTAACCCAGTCATTGTAAGGAAAAATATTGGAGAAATCAAGATATGTGTAGACTTCAAAAATTTAAACCAGGCTTCGCTCAAGGACAATTATCCTCTACCAAAAATGGAGTATCTTTTGCAAAGTTTCATCGGAGCATAAATGATGTCCATGCTTGATGTTTTCTCAGGATATAATCAAGTGTTGGTAAAGGAGGATGATGAAATAAAAACTGCTTTCACCACCCCTTGGGGAACCTATAAGTATTTAAGAATTCCATTTGGATTGACCAACACGGGCGCCACCTTCCAACATGCCATGGAATATGATTTTAGGGATCTGATTGGAAAAATTATAGAGATCTATTAGGATGATCTAACCGCCATCTCTAAAAATATGTAACAACATATCCACCACTTGAAAACTATTTTCCCGAGATGTAGGGTGTATGGAATTTATCTCAACCCTAAGAAATCAATTTTTGTTATTGACAAGGGTAAGTTGTTGGGTCATATCATTTATAAAGATGGAATCACAAGAGACCCTTCCAGGGTTGAATCCATCAAGAATATCCCTCTCCCTAAAGACAAGAAATCCATGCAATATTTCTTTTGTCAAACTAACTTTGTGAGGATATTCATTCCAAACTTTGTCGAGATTGTTAATCCCCTTAACAAATTGTTAAAGAAGGATGCTCATTTAGAATGGGAAAATGAAGGAAAGTTGTCCTTCCAACGTATCAAGGATGCAATAATTATTGCACCAGTCTTGGTTAGTCCAAATTTTACCAAAGACTTCATCATATTTTATTTCACTTCAAAGGACACCATTGCAGGGATTCTGTTATAGAAGAATGATCAAGGGGATGAGAAATTGATCACTCTCATGAGAAAAAATATTAGAGACTCATAATAGAATTACACCATTACATAAAAACAAACTTACACTCTGGTCAAGTCTCTCAAACATTTTCAAACTTATGTAGGGTACAACAAGATCAAAGCCTTCATCCCCTACCCCGCTGTAAAGGACATTTTATCACAACAAGATTTCCTTGGATCAAGAGGAAAGTGGGTTTCATAGATACATGAATACGATTTGGAGATCAAACAAACCAAGATAATTAAAGGGCAAGGACTGGCCAAAATGATGACATAAAGAAATCAAGAGTCCATCGAGGTAGGAGAGAATGGGAAAATCAACTTTATCTCAAGTGAGATCGAAAACAATGTGTGGTACTCAGATGTCATTTATTACCTAAAGAACCTCACTTGCCCTGATCATTTAGTAGAACATAAAAGGAGAGCCCTGAGACTTAAAGCCATGAAGTATTTCCTAACAGAGAATGGTCTCGGGTGGAGGAACCCTGATGGGGTAATCCTCAGATGCGTGAATAAAGAAGAAGCTGAAAAGTTAATAGCCGACCTTCATTCGGGCATTGTGGTGGAGATTTTACAGCATGTACCACTTCCCATAATATTTTAAGGGAAGGATACTATTGGCCTACTATTTTCTCTGGCATGCATCGATATGTTAGATCTTGTTAACCATGCCAATATTTTACCAAAAAGCAATGCCTTCCTTCTCTTCCCCTTAAGCCAATCATCATAGAAGAACTCTTTCAACAATGGGGATTGCATTTCATTGGTGAGTTCAAGGACAACTCTAGTAATGGGTATCAATGGATTTTGATTGCCACAAATTACTTCACTAGATGGGTGGAAGTTGTCCCAACAAAGAAAGAAACAAAAAAGGTTGTGATGAAGTTCCTCGAGGAAAAAATTATTACTAGATTCAGTGTTCCTGCTAAGATAACCATCGATAACGCCAAAGATTTTATCTCAATGGTGCTCAATGCATTTTTCTTAAAGTATGGGATTGTTTTATCAAACTCAATATATTACCCTCAAGGAAATGGATTGGCAGAATCCAACAACAAAAAAATCATGAAAATTGTGAAGAAGATCATTGGGGAAAACAAGAAGAGTTGGGACAAAAAAATTAAGTATGCCTTATGGGGAGACCACATGAATACCAAGACCTCCACCAGAAAAAACCCCTTTTGAGTTGGTTTATGGGATATAATCTCGCTTTCCTATAAATCTCCAGATTCCAACATTACAAATATCCCAACAATTTGTTACAGATAAATAAGCATTGCAAGGGAGAATTGATCAACTTATGGAATTGGAAGAAACTCGAAGAATGGTCTTTGGTCAAATGTAAAAGAATCAAGAAAAGGTGAAATGAACCTTTGATCAAAAGGTGAGGAAAAGAGATTTCAAGGAAGGGGACTAGGTCTTAATGTGGGACAAAAGGAGAGAAAAACCTGGGATGCATCATAAGTTTGACAGCATTTGGTTAGGGCCATACAAAATAGAGGAAATATCTGGGCCGCAATCTTTTTACTTATCCACAATATAAGGGAGGAGGATTCCATTGCGGGTGAATGTATCTCTCCTCAAACATTATTATCAAGGCGACACATGACTTCTTTAGGGCCCGTGCCCTAGGTAAGTAGGTAGGTCATCTTTATTTCCTTGCATTGGCATATTGATTGTTCATATTAGTTTATATACATTTCATTTTTCATCTTTCTCTACTTGCATATTGATTTCATGCTTAGTTTAGAATTTTATGAAAAAATGCTAATATTTTCTTTTCTAGATTAGTTTTCGTTTGGGTTTTGTTGTATATGGATGAAGAGTGATAGAACCACCCTAGATTTGATGGTTTTTGTTTCAATATAGGCACAGTTCTACTAGGATATGTTTCGGTTCTCATGCACTCTACGACGAGCACATGTCCCCAAGTAGGAGCCAAATGTTATCCCCATTTTGTGGGATAACTAAGGAGATCATGTATCGAGGCCCTTAGGTTGCAGATATGGAGTGTCGAGAGATGACATGGCCAACAGTATCCACTTTCACATACGAAAGCTCACTCTATCACCATACTCTGATCCATTGTCAGTGTATCCACCACACCAACTAGCTTCTGAATGGAAGATGGGTCTTTCTCCATAAGGTACAATTTAGGTATTGTGGTAGGTAATCACCCTAATATTTAAGGCATTTAAACATGTTGTATTTAAGCTAATTTTGATTATAGAATGCCTACTTGGACATTATGAATTTGACCTTGTTTCACCTTGGTGAGTGTCATAGATTTCCTAGAAAGTGGCCAACCTTTGGGAAAGGTTTGTGAATAGGGGTCCCTAGAGGGGTTATCGTATCATTCCCGACCATACTTAAAATTTTTCGTTCATTACACTCCCATCATATTTTCCTCTTCTAGGTCCTTTGACTTTAGTGACCCAAGAAGGGGATGTACCTCATTTCATGGGAAGAAGGGGCTGAAGGCATAGAGGGATGTTTTTTGGCCAAAAAGATAAAAGCCTATATATAGAACTTCCAGATGCTTCACCCAGGGATCCCCCGAGAAAGAAATGAAACAATTCTTTGTAAGAAAAGGGAGACCTAAAAAAATAAATGATAATGAATGCTTAAGGGATTAGTTGGAGGATGGGAGGTCTCATCACGAGCTGACCTATCATGGTCATGGGTATTTAGCAGTATGACATTACCATCATCTGGTCACTAAGCTATGATAGTGGCTCTCAGTTACACAACTGCGAGAAAGGGGGTCTCATCATGATCCAACCTTTTCATTTCCTTGAGGTATTTGTGAGTGACACTGTCATTATTTGGATACCACGCCAGGACAATGGCCTTCAATTTGTTCCTTAAAACACGAAAGAAATAAATAATGGCAATAATATGGGCTTGGAAAAAGTGCATTGCAAACGAAGGTGTCACACACCCTCTACAAGGGAACCCATGAATGAGATAACACGAGCCCATGTATGTCATGAAACTCAATGACCTGTGAATTCTAAACCCTTTCTACCTCATCATCCACTACATAACCTTGAAAGTCCATTCTTGGGATCATTCCCTACTTGAGGGCTTTGGTCTACTCAATAGGACTCTTATGACACTCCTCCCACTCTTAAACTTGGTCAATTGTATATGGTTTTGATCATTTATTTAATTTAATGAGGTGGTTTTGATGCACATGTTTAGGTGCCTTGTTTATTAGAGGTGATTTGCACTTGTCATGATATCTTTGACTTGAGATCTTTGGAGGGCGTAACCGTTTATTTTGCAGGACCTTGCTTGGTGGATACTTTTGAGAGAACAAGCATAGTTTGCGCTTCTATGGGGCAAGAATTCCACAGGATGGATGACTAGGACCCGCATGTTGGATGACAGAGATGTGCCTTTGGAGGCCTAGAATACATCATGGTGTACCTAACCTAGCCCCTACCACCCAAACTACTTGCCTAGGAGAGGCAAAACGTCACCTCCTTAAGGGTTGATGTCATGAGGGGGCTAGGGTTTGGTGGTGATGGAGTTACACATTGACACTTGGAATATTTTCACTAGATGAGGCATGGAGAAGGCTTAGAACATGATGAGGAGGCTCAAAGATCCCCAATGAATTCCACATCTTCTCCAACAAGTTTCTCAAGTGCCAAAACGTCCCCTAACGGGGTGACGTGTTCTTACTTTAGGGTTTCTTTTGTGCAAAAGTGAATTTTAAGATGAATTGTTTAATATTATTTTGATGCAAGGGGTAAGATAAGGGTTGTTGACCCATTATATTATGTTTTATCATTGCTAAGTGGAAAAACTATGAGTTAGACATTTTGTGTAAATAGAGATCAAGTGCATCTCATTTTAACATAGCTCTCCCATTGTGAGAAGACTACTTGGATGAAATTTGCACCCTCTTTGGGAAATTTGATCTCTCTCTCTCTCTCTCTCTCTCTCTCTCTCTTGTGCAAATGTATTATGGTGAATTCTTTTGGTGATTTTTGGATCTAAGGTGGTGCGCACCTCTTGGAGGTCTTTTCTCTTGCTTATGAATGGTTTTTGCTTGGTGAAATAGGGTTACATCTTGCATCTCTTTGAAATTGGTAAGGAAAGTCTGAAATTGTTAGTTCTTTTTGCTTGTTTTATGAATGTTATTGGTTGAAACCCTAGGAGGAGTATAAGTGCATACTCCCTCCATTAAGCTTCATCTCATTTTCTAGTTGACAAGTCGTTTATTGCAAGGTTGCAAGGAGGAGTACAAGGGTGTACACCCTCCTAGATTTACCTAAGTTTGATTTGCATGCCCTAGGGAGTAAAAGGGTTTACACCCATAGGGATATTGTGGATCTAACTCTTACAATACAAGACTCCATTTACCCAATATCTTGAAGGAACTAATCTAGAGTTTGCATTGGAGAAATAAAATTACTTGCATTGGGTAACGCGATTTTACTATATTTTCAAGTTGTTCAAAGTGCAATCAATTCTATATGTTATTGGCTTGCTTGTGCCCCTAGGGCGTCATATTTTTCCAAGTAATTTTTATTTCTATTACAAATTTTATCTTCAGCCATTAGGGTTGTATAAACCCTAATCTAACTTCTTCAATAACTCTCTAATCAACCACTGAAAATTGCTCAAAGTTTGCACACATATACCACTTGGCCTAGTGCACTTTTTGACAAATTTTGAGGAGGTTTTGGTGGCCGATATTCTTTCTATAATAAGTTGTTTGTTACAGCCATAAGACTGATAATTATCACTACAATAACTTGTTTACGACATCCTTTCTTTTATGCTAAAGTCTATCTCTTTCATTCTTGAGTTAAACTAGCCTTTACTAGCTTGTCTCTTGCTTATTCAACTAGACTTTTAGCACTTATTTTGCAGCTCTTATTATCTTTTACATGCTGATATATATCACTGATTTTTGCTGCATTTAGGGTCAACAATCTTAACTTGCTTGTCCACCTAACATATTGCCAACATACTTGGCTTTTCTTGTGTCTCAGGCAGTTACAAACATTCTCAGCAAGTACCCAAGGACTGGGAAACCTTAAACCTTTCCCAAGACTTATTTCCAAACTCTCTTTTTCATCTAGCAACTTGACCTTTAGGGTCATTTGTTCATACATCACACTTTCTGTCTCAATCCCCCCTAGGGTCACCGAGATTCCTCCCTTGAAGCCCTAGGGTCAACGAGATTCCCCCCTTGAGGTGACTACCTCACCTCTAAAGTTATGTGAACACCTGCCTAAGGTGACAATGGGTAGGTGTTCTCTAAGTTGTCGTCATTTTGGTGGTTGGGTTAGGCTTTTCCCAACCTACAACTTATGCGATAACACTTTGAACAAAATATTACAATATATAGACATTCGAAATACAAAAAAAACATCCACATGCATATATATACAATTATAAAAAATAAACAAATTTATTTAAATATTAAAAATATTTTTATGATTTATGTCTAATATATTAATATTAATGAAGATGAAAATAAATAAAGTTAGAAAATTAGTAAAAGGTTTTTTTAAAACATTTCAATTAAGAAGTATCAATTATTTAATTATTTAATGTGTTTTAAATGTGAAAATATAAAAAATGGACAATTAGAAATGAGAATATCCATCAACAATATGAAGTGACTACTTAGTGTGCATGTAATTCTAAATTATTGTTTTTACTTAGAAAGTATTTCTAATATCTATGTAGTTAAACATATAAAGTGACTACTTGGTATGCATGCAATTCAACAATAGTGTTTTTATTTTTAAAAATGATCTATTCTAAAAAAAATCAACGTAATAATTTTTATTAAATAATTAAGTTTTGTTTTATAAGTGATTTTAATTTATTTATTTTAATAAATTTTGAATTAAGATAAATTTATATTAATTTAAATCATAAAATGATCTATTCTAAAAAAATCAACGTAATAATTTTCATTAAATAATTAAGTTTTGTTTTATAAGTGATTTTAATTTATTTATTTTAATAAATTTTGAATTAAGATAAATTTATATTAATTTAAATCATAAAACATTTTTTTAAAAGAAAAAAATTATATTCATATAAAATGAGTATACATAAAATGAGTATACATAAGGGACTATCTTATTTTCATTAAAAAAAAAAAAGTTTTTTATAAACATTTCATACTTACTAATTCTTACATTCCATTTACATCAAAAGATTTATAGATACATACTATATTCATTCCATCCTCTGCAAGGATTTCTGATCTCATAAGTGACCATCATAAAATTCTTGAGAGATGAAAAAACCATAATCCAACTCCAGAGTTTCTTTTGACAAGCAATCAAATTGAACTCTTATAGATATGATAGATATGAGTGAAAGAGGACCATTAAACTTGACCATGACAGATTCTATATAAATTAGGAGGAGCTGACACATCACCACTTGAATTTGCACTTATTAAGTCAGTCAATTACCAACTTGAAATCTCCAAACATATGCACTTTCCTCAAATTCAACATGGTAGAAAAAATAAATAAATTATGAAACATATTAAAATTTAAAATAATCTAAAATATTGTATTCATTTTTAAATAAAAACAAAAAATAAAACAATAAAATAAAAACAAATACAATTTAAAATAATGAGATGATGAAACCTAGGTTGGAATTTGAATTCAGTTTAGTTAATTAAATTTGAAAATTTTGAAAATTTGTTAAATATATTATGCAATTTAAAGCATTTTGATGACAGATTTACCTAAATATTAATTGTATTTGGCAACTAAACTAAGTTGTGATAGACAATTTATAAGCACAAAACATGTATAATCTATATTATATAAAAAAAAAAAATCCAAAATATTTGGATAAAAAAATCGATCAAAGTCTTTAAATATCAAAGTAAAACGAGTACATAACGGTTTGATATAAAATGAATAAAATTATGATTTGGAGCTATCCATATCATACATTTAAATACTTCAGTATGGCCGTTATATACAGTTGGGTAAATTTTATGCGTTTCTGGATTAAAGATGTTAAAAATGTTTAAATCAATTAAAACAAATAAAAATCGATATTTATTTTTTATTTTTCAACATAATTTCTATAAATGAGTTTAGGTGATTTGTTTTAAATGAAAATAATTTTTTTAATAAAATTATTTTAAAAAATGACTTTTTCAATAAATAACGCTTTCACTTTGATTTCTCTTACATAATTTTGCAGATTCACTTTTCAAAAAAAATCATAATAATAAAAATACCCTCCACTCCATCCTTATCATAATAATAAAAATACCCTCCACTCCATCCTTTTAATGTGCTTCCTTTCTTTCAGTCATATATATATATATATACAGGTATATATATATATATATATAAATAATATAATATAATATTACATTATAGTGATTACTTACTTTAATATATAGTTTAGTTATTACTCGTTCATTAATGCAAAAACATTGAGCGACCATTATTTACTTCTAGATATTTCTATTAAGATCTTAACATATATTATATATTATGGATGGTAAATGCAAGAGGTTTATTTTCAATTTAGAAGGATTATTGAAAGAGATAATATGTGGGGATTCGGGAGGTTTATTTTCAATTTGGAAGGATTATTGAAAGAGATAATGTGTGGGGATTCGAAGATATATCAAATAATCGAGCAAAGGCATTTGCTTTTTTTTTAAAGTTTTGTCTTGTTTTAAGTCATGGAGATCAAAGAGGTAATAATTTTTAGTGAATTTTTGTTTATTAATTGTTAAGTTAGAAAAGTAAATATGGATCATATTTTTCTTATATTCAGAATTATAATAATAATTAAAGGATTTTTTTTGGAAAATTTTAAAGATCCACACTTATATAATACTTATATAATGTGTAGAAATCTTGTCTAATCTTACTAATTCTAAAAATATTAAACATAAAATGTTTGATATATTTTTGTAAAAATATTCAAATTTCTAAGGATAGTTTCTATCAAAATTTGGCAATTTTTAGAGTAAAATACTTGTATTCAAAAATTGAAATTGATGAATATTTTTTTGGAAAAAAACATGGAAAATTAATCCATGGGTGAAATTTAGCCCCCAAAATTTTCTTTGCAAAAGAGCATTGTTCAAAAATAAGGGTGACCCCATGACTAGTTTAATTCCATGAAATTCAACTTAGGAAATAATTTATGGTTCTTTTGAAATGAGCATAGCCTAGGAACTTGGCATGTAGCAAAAATTGAGCCTAGGAAAGTCTTATTTCCTCTAGTACTCTCCACACACTTCAAGTGTGGTTGAGGTGGGAGTTTTATTATCGATAGGGTGGAGAATGTTAATGTGGGTGGGGAAATATACGTGTAGGATTAGAGGTTTGCCGAAACTAATATGGATGTTTTTTGGTCTAGTTGGCATATGGTTTGGCCTCTCAATGGTGAGTTTCATTTTAATTGTTTGGATGGTCTAGCCAATAGTGGCTAGGGTAGTTGTTATGGATATGTTCTTATCAATGGCAGATGTATCATAAACCTTGAGTTACTATAGGTCCTCCTTCAAATCAATGTGCTCATGGATGATCAAATTCACTTTGGCATGTCTGCAAACTATGGGGTAACAAAACTACAAAAGGTCATAAGGTCTCTCTCTGGTCAATTGGAAGCCCTCCAGTAGACAATTATGCATTTGAACCAAGGCATAGACATGTATATGGAGGCTCAATTAGGATGAAATGCAGTTTTGGAAATGAAAATTGAATCCCAAAACATAAGAATAGATAAACTCTCAAAGGATTTGGATATGCTCTACAATATGATATTTGGTTTCGATTGCAGTTTTGATCTGTAAATGGTGAGCCAATGACCTTTCTATTTTTTCAACACATATGCCTATTGTTGAATGAATAAATGCTTCTCTATTCCGTTTTGGTTCAATGCTCTTCTCATATTTCAATGCACTTTGTTTTTACTGTCATAAATGGAACAAACTTTGTGATTACAATCATGAATATTTGTGTAAGCCTATTTTCTTTTAGTGGCTTTGTTTCAAATTGGTTTTCAAGATTGGGATACATGCTGACATTGCCAAGACCTGTAATGTCCCTAATTTGGAACCCTTTGTAATTGTACATATAGGCTGGTGAGCCATTGGAACTAAGTGTAAATGTAAATGTCAATTTAGGCTGGTGATCCATTGGCACCTGTTTTTTGTGTTGTGCGCATCTGAGTAGTGCACGGAGAAGTGTTATCAAGACAGGGTGCACATAATATATATATGAATGGAGGTTGGAGAGCCTGTGTGATTATGAAGTTGGTGAGTTTGGACACAGATAGGCCAACATGCTTATCCATGTAAATATAATCATGATTATTAATATAATATCGCATCACTATGCATAGATTGAATCAGATAAAAAGAGATGGGGGGCCTACTCCACCGAAAAAGGGAAAAGGGGGAGGATATTTAATAATATTTACGAAAAGTGTAAGGTGGATAAGTTTTTATCCTAAGTTCCCCAAGGTAGGGAACGAGTCACCAAGTGGCTTAAAGCTACTTTTAAAGGTGACAAGTGTCAAGTAGAAGGCATGCAATATATATTTTTGGCCTTAGTGTATTTTGGGCATGATTGCATTATCCATTAGGCGGATGATTATTGAGAGCATTATTCAGAGGATTGCATTGTTATGGGTGTTGCAGGCTTTCACGAGCAGAAGGGGGTCAAACTGTATGGAAAATTTGATTATTACCTTATCTACACAGAGAAGATTGTCAGGAGTTGTGGCATTGTAATCTGAGCTACTATCGAGGAGAGAACTTGATATACTGTGAGTAGTCTCTTTGGGTGAGAGATTGGTTTTTGTGTAGTGGTTGTCTTTTCCGGAAGCATACTCTTTGTTGACTCCATGTTTTTCCTCATGTTTTCCTTATATAGTCTCTTTTTGAACATAATGATTATACATTTTGAGCTTATTATCATATTATTATCATCAGATCGGTATGGGATATGAATCAGGTATGGGTTGATCTTATTTGTAGCTTAATGTGAATTTTATGTTTAATTCAATACATATAAATGCTTAATACTCGTTATTTTTTATTAAACGGGAAAAAGGCGCGATCCAGACCTTCATCCAGTCCTCATTACGAAACTTAGAGTGCAACATATTTGGCCATTAGCATATCTGTGGGCCTTTCCTAGAAAATGTAGAACATGGGTTTCATGCCTATTTGAACCCTCCTGATATGGGTCTTATTACATTTTGATTCGAACAGTTATGTTCGGCCTTATATTCGAGCACATGGATTCAATAAGAGATGTTGTTCGTTGTTGGCTCTTAATGGTTTTATGTTTTAGAAGAGTGTTGACCCTTTCAGTGGTCAACCTCTCAGTTGTATCAAAACTCTATAAATATCGGAGGCCTCTCAAAATGAGGATTACCATGATAAGCTAGTCACTATATTCTATTAAGAATTTGTCCATGTTACACAATTCTAATATTAATACAATTTGATGCGTTGAAGTTGTGATTGTTTCTTAAGTTGGAGCACCACAACTACCTGGGGGGGGGCACTAGTAGTTTGTGCATGTTGTCGTCTTACTGTATATTCATACTCATATGTATAATTCTCTTGTGCAGGTTACTTACTTAAGTTGTGTTTCATTGATTTATATATTCCTGATCATCTAACTGTGTTTATATATACATACATTTCCTTTTTCATTTACAGAGGTTGTGTTTTACTTTGCAGATTGATCATCTAAACATTGCACATAACAATTGTCTATGATTCATTAAGTTGTGTTTTAAACTAACCTCTGTAGGGTTGTATAATTATTATTCTCCTTGTTTAAAGTACAGTAGCATAGGAATCTTTGATTTATAGTACAGTAGCATAATTTCATTGAAGCATTTCATGTTCAAGTATAGTAGTGTAATTTTTTATTTTAAGAATTGTTCACAGGTTTGATTAGTCACATGCACATGTATCTCATATTTCCTTAATGGAAAAGATTTCAGTAGACTGTTTTGTTCATACTCTACATATTTCTGTAGAAATTAACATTGAATTGATTCCATTTGAATTAGCTATTGTGTTGAGATGTCACTGTGATGGAATCCGCCATTGTAGACACAACCATTATATTTAGATCATGATATAACTCACCATTGTAGATACAGATAGACGATGTTGTTTACTTTTAGTCAGTAAGATTAGTGTAATGGTGTGGTTTATTTTTTGTAGAATAGAAGTAACCGTGAGTTCTTGATTTAATATTGGAAAGTTGCTTTAAGAATATAATTCACTTAAAAGGATTTGTTTTAAGGAAAGATAACTTATTTTTGTTCAAGGACTGCTTACTTAGAGTAATGAGTTCACTATTCATAGTCATAGACTTCTTTGTAAATTTAAAATAAAGTTTTTTGTCCAAACATATCTCAACTTGTTTATAGTATTTTAAATAATCCACTGAAAACAAAATTGTAGGTTGAAGCATAGTTCTGATCCCTAGGGTAGGTTACTCTCCTTTGCTTGTTCAATTTTCTAGACTTCATCCCAGTACTAAAGAATTTAGTTTCCTTTCTATATTGTGACATACGATGTTACAACTCAAAGTTTACTCTCCCCAGTCGATAATTTAATCAAGGTAAGTCATGCATATAGTTTACCCACCACTCTCCAGGTGGGAGAATTGCTGAGAATTGTTCCCTAGTGCGTTGAGCATTAGTCGCATGGTTCAGAGACTTCATGTCTGGCCTATTGCTAGTAACCCTGGGAAGGGAAGTGGGGCAGTCGAAGGATTGTTGAATAGAAAAGGGGCACACTTCCTTGGGTGTGACAAGTGCGTGGGGAATGAGAGATTGTGGACTAGTTGTAGCAATGGGCACCTAGGACTAAGCAATTTTGTTGAGAGTCAAAACTTAGTGTGTCACTAGAATTCTTTTTCCCTAGCGGAGTTGAGCCCCATCTTGGGGGTTACTTGTTACTGATATTTTATGAGCACCAATGTCTATGGCTAGGAGGAACGTTTGAGTAAAGGCTGCAGTTGGTGACTTTATAAAAGATAAGTGTTCTTTACGTGTTTGACTTGCTTATTGTGGGAATATTAGTCTATGCTAGATATGGGTTAATTCTTGTATGTTGTTGCATATACGTATTTTTTGTTATTTTGTTTAATGTTGCTTACACTTGTAAGTATGATGCTTATAGCCTATATTTGTAGTTGTGTTTGGATATGACCAACGTGGTTAGTCTTGTCTATTAATTTAACCCTATAATTTTGATTATGAGTCGTCAAGAAGAGGATTGAGTGGTTGGGTGTGCAGGATGGTAGCTAGTGTACACCAAGAGGATGGAATTTGGGTTTGCGGACAAAGAATTAGACTCTGCGCACAATGAAATATGATTTGGCACATGACACCTAGATGGTTGTGTGCGCGATTGTGTTTTGTGAATAGTATGATGGTGCACGTAGTTTTGAGTTACTTTCACTGCAGAATGTTGCTTCTGTTGTTATAAGTTGTGTGGTGCGACTCAAGCCTGGGCTAAGCACGTTACTTCAAGTGATATTGCACAAACTTGTGTTAGAGTAGAATCTACGTAGTGAAACTTCAAAGCAACATTGTTGAGTAGTATATTGGGGATGTTACATCTTGGTTGGCTTAGAGCTACAGAAGTTAAGATTATGTGATGTGGCCCAGTCTGGGGTGTCTTGGGACGTGTAGTGGTTACCAGATCCATAAGCATACTCTCGAGGTGGGAGTATTGCCGAGAGTTGTTCCCTAGTGTGTTGAGAATTAGTCACAGGGCTGAGAGACTTCATGTTCATCTTGTTGTCGGTAACCCTAGGAAAGGAAGTAGGACAGCTGGAGGATTATTGAGCAGATAAGGAGCACACTTCCTTAGGTATGACAATTTCATGGGGAATGAGAGACTGTGGACTAGTTGTAGCAGCGAGCACCTAGGACTGAGCAATATTATTAAGAGTCAGGCCTTAGTGTGTCACTATAAGTATTTTTCCCTAGTGGAGTTGAGCCCCAACTTGAGGGTGATTTGTTGTTGAAATTTTATGAGCAACAACATCTATGGTTGGGAGGAACGTCTGAGTCAAGGTTGTAGTTGGTGACTTCATAAAATATAAGTGTTCTTTATGTGCTTATCTTTCTTATTGTGTGCATATTAATCTATGTTGGGTATGTGTTAATTCTTGTATGTTGTTGCATATAAGTATTTTTTGTTATCCTGTTTAATGTTGCTTGCACTTGTAAGTATGATGCTTATAGTCTGTATTTGTAGTTATGCTTGGATATGACCAATGTGGTTAGTCTTTCCTGTTAAGTTAACCCTGTAGTTTTGATTGTGAGTCATCAAGAAGAGGATTGAGTGGCCAGGTGCATAGGATGGTAGCTTGTGTATACCGAGAGGCTGGATTTTGGGTGTGCGGAAAGAGAATTAGATTTCGTGCAGAGTGAAATCTGAGTTGGCACATGACACCTAGATGGTTGTGCACGTGATTATGTTGTGTGAACGGTATGCTGGAGCGCGCAATTGGTGTACGTAGTTTTGAGTTACTTTTGTTGCTTAAGGTTGTATTAAAAGAGAATGTTGCTTCCGATGTTATAGGTTGTGTGGAATGACTCGGGTTGAGCGCATTACTTCAAGTGATACCGCACAGGCTTGTGTTAGAGTAGAATCTGCAGAGTGAAACTTCAGAGTAACATTTCTAAGTAGTATGTTGGGGATGTTACAGTTTGGTTAGATTAGAGCTACAAAATTTGAGGTTGTGTGACGTGGCCTAGCTTGGGGTGGCTAGGGATGTGTAGTAGTTTTTAGACCAGGAAACATACTCTCTAGGTGGGATTATTGCTAAGAATTGTTCCCTGGTGCGTTGAGCATTAGTCCCAGGGCTCAGAGAGTTCATGTCCAACTTGTTGCTAGTAACCGTGGGAAGGGAAGTGGGGCAGCTAAAGGACTAATGAGCAGAGAAGAGACACACTTCCTTGGGTGTGACAGGTGCACGGGGAATGAGGGATTGTGGACTAGTTATAGCAGTGGGAACCTAGGATTGAGTAATTGTGCTAAGATTCAGAACTTAGTGTGTCACTAGAAGTATTTTTCCCTGGTGGAGTTGAGCCCCAACTCGTGGGTGACCTGTTGCTGAAAGTTTATGAGAAATAACGTCTATGGCTGGGAAGAACATCCGAGTCAAGGCCGGAGTTGGTGACTTTATAAAAGATAAGTGTCCTTTATGTGCTTGTCTTGCTTATTGTGTGCATATTAGTCTATGTTGGATATGGGTTAATTCTTGTATGTTGTTGCATATAATTATTTGTTGTTATTTTGTTTAATGTTGCTTGCACATGTAAGTATGATGCTTATAGCTTGTATTTGTAGTTGTTCTTGGATATGTCCAACATGGTTAGTCTTTCCTGTTAATTAACCCTATTATTTTGATTATGAGTTGTTAAGAAGAGGATTGAGTGGACGGGTGCACAAGATGGTACCATGTGTACACCAAGAGGTTGGAATTTGGGTGTGCGGACATAGAATTAGATTCTGCACACAATGAAATATGAGTTGGCGCATGAAGCTTAGATGGTTGTGTGCGCGGTTGTGTTGTGTGAATAATATGTTGGTGTGCACAATTTTGAGTTACTTGCACTACTTAAGGTTGTATTAAAAGAGAATTTTGCTTCCATTGTTATAAGTTGCATGGAATGACTCAATCTTGGGTTGAGCGCGTTACTTCAAGTGATACTATGTGAAATTGAGTTAGAGTAGAATCCGCATAGTGAAACTTCAGAGTAACATTGCTAAGTAGTATGTTGGGGATGTTAAAGTTTGGTTGGCTTAGAGCTACAAAAGTTGAGGTTGTGTGATGTGGCCCATCTTGGGGTGGCTGAGGAAATTACAAGACCAATGCTCAAGAAAATAATCAAGTGCAAGTACCTATGAAATTCTCTATCTCGATGAAAATCATTGCTTCCTTGCATCGATATTATTATAAATATATGGAAATAGTGAGTGAACATGATCTCAAAGAGGGTTGATTTTGTGAATCCAAAGCCAAAGTTGAATAGTCTCAAAGAGCCAACAAGATCTCTCTCTCTCTCTCTAAGAATAAAATAGGTTCCAAGACCTTCATTATGGATGAAATGGTAGGGATTCTACATGACCTCCATGTCAGAGGATTATAGACAATACTATCCATTCGGGGAAAACAATGGTGGAAGACAAGAGCCACCAAGAAGGGGCTTACCACCAATCCATAGAAATATAAACAATAACATCTATTTTCTGGCATTTGGTCATCCAATATAAAGGAACTAGAGGGATAAGTCTTCCATGGCTAGGTGGAGGTTCAAGTGGTACAAATGAGAAGGTTTTATCTTTTAAATCCATGGACAAATCACACCACCCAAGAGATCACTCCCATCAATCACTCTCTCTCCTCTTTCGTGTACTACTCTCTCCAACAATGCAATGACTAAGATAAATGAAAATGGTATATACTAGGTGTTGGGAAAGTGTTATAGGCTATATAATACTCTGTTTCCCTCAAACACTGTGCATACCTAGCTCAATGATTAATTCAAATCCATGCCAATTCACAAAGATCCATACAAGTCATGGATTCACCATGAAATAAACTTTGAATTGAGCAAACTTGATGCAGAATTGATTTATTGTGGAAGAGGATTCAATAGGGATTGGAAATAGATTTAATGATTTTGTGTGCAATAACATGTGATGCATTCACAAAAATCACACCAGAGCTATATATTCATACAAAGCCATGTAATTGCACACATATTTCAACATTTAATGGGGATTTCATTAACCTCGGGAGATAATTACAAAGGGGTGAGATATACATCAAGTTGTGTATTCTTACTAATTGACAATACAAAATTGTAGGTGTCCATGGCTCAGAGACCTTCGCTTATCATGGACAGGCTCTTTGACTCCTTCTTCCATTGATCTTCAAGTAGGTTGTCCTCTTCAGGTTCTCATTTATGTTATTTCCCTCCCAAGTTCTCATTACATCTCCCTTGTTGATCTCTTCACTACAACCTTCATTTTGTTTTAAAGGGATGCCTTTGGAAGGCCAAGCATCACAATGGTCTGTTTATGCTTCCAATTTTTCCAAAAAAATACAAAATAAAATAAAAAAGAAATTATTGTATATTTTAACCTTGTACAGTATTTACTACAAATAGATTTTTAGTAAAAGAACACAAAAGATGCAATGGAAAATACACACATTACACATAGATTTTTCCCCTAGAAACCCAAACCAGGAAATCGAACATATTTTATATTCATTCATGATGTTACATTGTTTACAATACAATGTACATATAGGAGCCAACGACATCCAAAACCCTAACCCAATGATCTGAATTAGTCAACAACCCTAATTCATTAACTGGAAATATAAAACCATCGGCGAAAACTATGTGTTGAAAAACCGCCCAACAATGGACACAAAAAATGAGGCAAAAATGTGACATGTTTCCCGAGGTGAAAAGAAATGATCGGGGGCGTTGCCCCCAAACCCCTGTGCAGGGGGATTTATCCCCCCTGCATGCCTGATGTAACATATATAACACATAGCCAACAATTACATGCTTATTACAAAATTTACAAGAGGTTTGTCAAGGATTCATTTTGAATCACACCTCCCCATTTGTAGGATTTTGGCTGCCAAAAGCTTCAACTCCCTTCAATCATCTTTTTCTATGCATTTGCATGTATACCTCCTCTACTTCCATCAAGTAATCTATGATGGATCTCGAAGAATGGGTGCCTCCACTATAGGATGGAAGATAAGATATAAATATGGGTTTCCTTTAGCATGAGTTTTCCTACTGCAATAGGTTGTTGGACAACCGTTCCTCCTTGGGATGCAAGTGAACGTAGCTCCTATTTCCCCTTGACCTTTATTCTTGAATATTTCTTCTTGGTTGTTTGATTCTTGGGATGGATTTCATGGTGAAGCCTCCAACATTTTTCCTCCCAACGTCTAATCAATCTACAATACTGACAATAGTTCATGCATGGGTTTCTTGTCCTTCTAGAAACAAGCTATGCCATACCTTTTGGGTTTATGATAATGCTTGCCAACTTGTTTTCTTGGTCCCAAAATAATTGGATCAGATTTGGATGGTAGTATCATATCTTTTCTCCTCTCTTCCAATATTCTACAAGAACATTTGAGTGGCTTGCTACACACTCCTTTTCCTTCTTAGGAATGACTTATTTTTCAGTTCCTCTTGCCTCAATGAAGGTGGTTTGAGTTGAAATTATGCTAGTTTCTTGTTCACTAAATCCTAGGACTTTATGCTTATGTTGAGGTATAATGGGGATCATAATCCCTTTTCCTTCCTTTCCTATCCCATCATAGCCCATTTTCCTCATGATCTTGGAACTGATGCCTCTAGTGTGCTTCTCAAAGTCATGAAAGGTATCTTGATGAAGGGTCTTGGAAGGTGAGTTTAGTATGCTTGAATCCATCATGGTGTTGGCTTCCACAGTGGAAATATAAGGGGTTTGATTCATCTCTTGGATAACTACTTGTAGCTTATTGAAGGCCTCTTACTTCATTGCCAAATCCTTGTACAATTGAGCAGTCACTTTGGTGACCTCTCCTTTTGCCAATTATCCAACTGAGTGAATTTATCTCCCAATTATAAGAGTTCCAATATAATCCTATCTAATTTTTTCCTCATTATGGTGAAGGAGTACTAGCATTTGGAAATTTCTTTTTATACCTCATCCACTTTCTACCTCTAATACCAACTTTCCTCTTGGATTTTCCTATTGAAGTCTCTCAACTCTTCTAGCTTCTACTTCTTCAAGGATTTTCCCATGGAAGCTTCTTTAAGGTATTTGACAAACCTTCTCTAATACCATATGCTCCGTGAATGATGGGACTATGGCCTTTCCATTTCGTCAACACAAATTCCTATTGTAGAATGAATTTTCTTCTCTATTTAGTTTTGGTTCAATGCTTTGCTAATATTTCAATGCACTATTTTTTATTTCCAACAATGGAACAAACTCTATGATTACAATAACAAATATGAGTGTAACTCTCTTTTTTGTTAGTGTCTTTGTTTAAAAAAAAATCGATCTTGAGCTACTTGTTGGAATTTCCAAGACCAATGCTCAAGAAAATAATAAAGTGCAAGTGCCTACACAATGCTCTGTCTCGTTTAAAACCACTACTTCCTTATATCAATATTATTAAAAATAAATAGAAATATTGGGTGAAACTATTATCAAAGAGGGATGATATCGTGAATCTAAATTCGAATATGAATGGTATCAAAGAGCCAACAATATTGATCTCTCTCTCCATGTTTATGTATAAGACAAGCATAAAGAATATTGAGAATAAGGTAGGTGTAAAGACCATCATTATTGATGACAAGACTTGGAGTCTAAATGATCTCCATGTGAGAGTATTACCAACAATACTATCTATTAATGGTGGAAAACAACGATGGAATATAGGAGCCACCAAGAAGGGGCCTACCACCAATCCATAGAAATATAAAAAATCACATCGATTTTTTGGCATTTCATCATCCAATATGAAGGAAATGGAGGGTCAAGTCTTCCATGGATGGGTGGAGATTTAAGTGGAAATGATGAGAAGGTTTTCTCTTTTACATATATGGACAAATCACATTGGCCAAGTGAGCACTCACATTAGTTTCTCACTCTCCTATTTATCATGTCCTCCTTTCTCCAACAACGCAATGACCAAGATACATGGAAATGGTGTATATTAGGTGTGGGGTGAGTGTTGTAGGTTGTAAAATACTTATCCACCCCCAAAAACTATGCATACCCAAATTGATGATTAACTAAAATCCATTCCAAGTCATAGAGCTCCATACAACTCATGGATTCACCAAAAAATAAACTTTGAATTGAGAAAATTTGATCCAAAATAGATTTACTATGGAGGAGGAGACAATAGGGACTAGAAATAAATTTAATGAGTTTGTGTGAAATGGCATGTGATTCATTCACATAAATCACACCAAAGCTAGATATTCATACATAGTCACAAAATTGACACACATATTTCAACATTTAATGGGGTTTTTCATAAACTCGAGGGATAATTACAAATGGGTGAGTTATACATAGACTTGTGTATTGTTACAATGACAATAACAATTGTAGGTTCCATTACTCAGAGACACCTTTTCTTCTCGTGAACATGCTCCTTGACTCCTTTGTCCATTGATCTTCAAGTAGGTTGCCCTCTTTGAGCTCTCATTTCTTCTACTTCCCTCCCAAGTTCTCCTTGCATCTCCCTTGTTGATTTCTTCACTACAACCTTCAATTTTTTAAATAGGTTTCCTTTGGAAGGACAACCATTATAGTGGTTCGTTTCCACTTCCAATTTTTCCGAAAAAAGACAAAATTAAAAAAAACATTGCATGCTTATTACGAAATTTACAAGAGCTTTGACAAGGATCCAATTTGGATAAAGTTCCCCGATCTAGAATGGATCATTATATAATTTTTCATATTTCTTGGTACTTTTTGGGTGGAAAAATGGGAGGAATTGGCTTTTAATGACCATTTTAGTGGCAAGGACTAATTTGGAGAATTGGGGTCTGAAACCTTCCAGATCCAGTTTGAGGCATCAAATGACACTTTTTGGGGTTAAAAATTTTCAAGAATAGCTTGCAATCCCTTGATGTTGTTCTATACACCAAGATATCTCCAATGATTTTAAAATAACCTCAATTGGATTTCATATACGAAAGTTATTCCTCCTAAGAGTTGACCTACCTTGTTGACAACCATGGTACTGAGTGGATGCCACATCAACCCCCATTACTCACACATGTGGGGCTAGTCACGTGTTGATTTCCAAGAAGATT